>JANAVB010039215.1:3582310-3742310 GCA_029216955.1 Iris pallida
ATATATATTATATATATATTATATATATATATATATATATAGATTATATATTATAATATATATATATATTATATATATATATATTTTAGATATATATATATATATATATATATATATATATATATATATATATAGATATATATATATATAATATAATATACAAAATATATATAATATATATATATATATCTATATATATATATATATATATATATATATATATATATATATATTTGTATAGTATATATATATACTTTATAAATTAAGTATTTTTTTCTTATAATCTATATATCCTTTTAGCATAGGTATGTATATATTTTTTGTACAAATTACCTTATTTAAATAATATATTTATTTGGCTATTACCAAATTGTATTTTTTAGTATTTAAACTACTGCAACCATTGGTGTCCAAGCCTAGCATGGGTATTTGGGCCCAAATGTGTTTTCACACATTCAAGACCTGTACAAGTCATATTGGACTTGATTCATGGCCTTGGGTCCTGTATTTGAACTTTGGTTCAAATTATATACATGGACAAAATACGCAGATAATTAATTATTGTGTGCAATACTGTTTTTGATTTTCTAAAAATATTAAAGTACTGCTAAAATTATGAAAAAAATAGGTTTTAGATACTATGTTAAGTAGCTAATTTAGTATAATTTTTGTAGTATTTAATTTACTTTTTGCCACTAGTTTGGCATATGGAACCAAAACTCATTTTTGTATACTTAGGAAAACTGTTTTATAAAATATTTGTAATGGTTAATAAATTCCAGAAAAATTATAATAAATTTCTATGATTAACAAAGATCACTTTGGTACTTTACTTAAGAAAAATTAGGTTTTTGTCTACTTCAAAAATTGTTAGAACACAATGGTCTTTGATTTATTTATTGATTAATTACGACTTATAGCTTTTTGTGTTATTTGGAGTTTTAGCCGTGTTGAACCCCATCTGTCACGACCCGTTACCCAAATTGTTGGGCCGGGCCGATCCATGTCCAGCCTACGCTTGGTTAAAGTGCAGTAAGCTGTTCTAAGAATAGACAATAAATGATCTAAGCTGCTAACAGTTCGAATATCATATTTAAGGTTCATCACAAACATCATCTATAAGCGAAGGTAACATAGGCACAGACTTAATAATACATAACCAAAGTATCTAACTGGAGACAAAGTCCAGTATCCAATATAAAAACATACCAAAGTCTCAGTCTCAAAAACATAAGAAAGATATCTAAGCAAGGTTCCCCGCTGGGGCCTCTTCTGGAGCTAAGGCCAGGTCCTCAATGCAGTGCCAATATGTAACACCTAGCATTTCATCCTCGAAAAGTATACCTACAACGTTATCCTGTCAGGACGGGAGCAAGTACAACCTCTACAACTAAAGTACTGAACATATAATGAAAGAGGTACAACAAGAAATATGGTGTGATAAGTCTATAAAACAGAAAATACTAGAAACATGGCCTCATAGTACAACTGGGATCACAATATCATAGTAACACAGGGAACATGGCATATCTGGAATTATGGTATAACTATAATCTATCATGGCAAGGACACATATGTCATATAGACAGATGTATATGTAATGTTTAAAACTGTAGCAGGTACGTGATCGGTCAATAGATGCACAAGGTACCAAGGTACAATGTAAATAAAATGTACATACGTACAAGTAAAACAAGCGATAGATGTACATACGTAAAATACAGCTGATGAGCCTACGACAAGGTATACATAAAATGTCAACCTTGCTCGGTACGTACGTACGAGTAGGGGGGGCATGATCACGTACTCAACTATCAGTTTCCCCATAACCCATATTCTATCATGTGAGAGATACGAGAACGATATAGAACATGTGAGATATACTGGGATCGGTATAAAGCACGATAGGTACTGATAGCAGTATAAAGCATAGTGAAACATGTACTGAGAACAGTATGAAACATGAAGATATAAGAACTATCCTAAGCATGGTAGGGACCAAATTAATGTAACATGTGAAGATTTATCTTGCAGTTATTCAGAAAGCAGTATTTTACCAGGGTTAATACATGTTCTAGCATTAAAAGACAGTAAATGAGTGTGTAGATGTACTTGCCTCTAGCAAAGCAAGAATACTAGTACGAAGATATAGATGTCCGGTATCCTGTCAATAATGATATACAACTCAGTTCTAAGCTATGTTCAATAATACTCTAGTGGTGTGACACGACTCCCAACTAGATGCTAGCCAAGTGGGGACCTAGCATAAAAGTCTAATGTGAAGTGCCACTATACACAAACTAACTCTCTAGGGTCTTTATACTAGTGCGGGGTGAGGTCCAATACTATAACAACTCAAATCAACGCAAAACTTGCAAGTTGTAACTACTCAATAAATAAATCAAACGGTACACTAAGTTCCAACAATTTTAGAGATAGACAAAAAGCTTAAATATATATAAAATAAAGTACCAAAATAATCCTTGTTAATTATAGAAATTTATACTAATTTTTCTGGGATTTATAAACCCTCATAAATATTTATTAAAAATCAGCAAACATAAATATACTGAAAATGAGTTCTATTTTCCTATTTTTATAAAATACCAAAAGTACTTATTAAATGCTAGAAAAATTATAATAAATTAGCTAAATTAACATAATATTTAAATACCATTTTTCCAAGATTTTTACAGCAATTAAAATATATATAAAAATTCAAAACCAGAAAGTAACAATATCTAGAAAAATAATTAATTATAAATTAAGGATAATACATAAGCAAAAATCTACAGATGTTGTCGGATGATAAAATAAATATCACCAACGTGTCCAGAACGGTCAAATCAGCTAGGATAGCCTACCCATAAGTCCAATTTAGACACAGGGGCAAAACCGTAATTTCGGGTCAAAATGATGTCCGCCGTTGGACACACTTTGCACCGAAAAGCGTGTCAGGATAGAAGTCTACAAAATCTAGCAAATTATATGTCCACGAATTCAGAATGACGATACGAACCCAACGGTATATCCGGAATTGGATTCCGATGTGCCGATCTCAAAATGATACGTTGACGCGACACTTGGTATCCGGTGTGCACAGAAATGCGTGCCGGAGCAAATGTCTTCAAAATTCAGCAAATTATATGTCAACGAGTCCAGAATGACGATACGAACTCAACGGTACATCCGGAATTGGATTCCGATGAGCCGATCTCAAAGTGACCCGTTGACTTGAAAAGTGGGACCCACTTTGCACCGAAATGCGTGCCAGGGCCCACGTTCTCCAAATCAAGCAAACTTTATATGAAAACATGCCAGAACGACGCCACGAGTCTACTGGTGGTGTCAGAAATTGAATCCGGAGTCCCGGGTTCAAAAATGGAATTAACAAGTGCGATTTAAAGAATTCGGACGGCCAACTTTGGCGTCGAATTCAACCGACCAAACGTGCTTAAAACGAAACGAAATCTAAAGGAGACAAGAAGATGGTTATACCAGCTGTGCACCGGAACTGACGGTGCGCAAAACGGAGCTGCGATGGCGAAGTTATGAGCTGACGAAGTCGGCTCCACGAAACTGTCCAAAAACAGTTCAATTTAAAGTGTCAACTTGGTGGCCAGTTTTGAGGTATCAAACGACAAAATTAACGGACGAAAATTGACAGGAGTGAAGATGGATATACCGAGATTGAGACGGAGCAAAGAGATCGCCGATCCAACGGTCGGATCTCCCAGAAAATATGCACGAACTTGCTGCGACGGAGCGCCATTTTCGAGTTCAAAACTCGCGCGCGCCGACGGGATTTCGTTCAAAACGCACGAATAGCCCATGCGTCGTGCCGGGGAAGCCGGAGACTCTCCCGGGGTGGTCGCCCGGGTTCGTCGGAGACGTGGGGAGCTCGCGGAGGCGGGCCGGCCACGTGGTGGCGCTCGGCCTCGCCGTATCCGCGCGCGCGGGGTGGCGCGCTGTTGCCGCTGCCGCTTGTTGTTGCGCTCGCGCGCGGCGCTGCGGCGGCGTGGTGCGGCAGCGTGCGGCCAACTCATGCGAGGGCGACGGTGGCGGAGGCTATGGTGGTGGTGGTGGTGGCGTTGTGGTGGTGGTGTTGTGGGAAGATGATGGTGAAGGTGGTGGTGTTTATGATGGTGATGATGATAATGAAGTTGATGATGGTGAGGAAGTATGGAGGAGGAGATGGAGGAGAGGGTGGTGGCTGGTGGTGGGGTGTTCGGCCAGGGGAGGAGGAGTCGGCTGTGGTGGTGGAGTAGGGGTGTGTGTGTTTGTGTTTTGATAATAAAAGAGGGAGAGAGAGATGCATGTATGTGTGTGTGTAATAATAGAGAGTGAGAGAGAGAGAGTTGATATTTTTAGTGAGAGAGAGGGGAGAGGAAGTCGGTCCGGGGGGGGTTGTGTGCTGTGAGGGGAGTGAGGGGGTGAGGTGTGTGTTCCAAATAATAGAAGAGAGAGGGTGAGATGTTTATATATAATATATATATATATGTATATATATATATATATAAGAGATATTTGTAGAGTAGAGAGAGAAAATAGATATTTTCAAAATAGGAAATATAGGAAAATTATGTGAGGTATTTGGGCAGTCATGGAAGAACAACATGGGGCTTGGGTTCGGGTTCGGTCGAGCCGGGTCGGGTCGAAATCGAACCGGAGGCAATATTCGAATTAAAATAGGGATTTATAATCATGGGTAAATAAATAATATACGGGGACTCCAATAAATGGAACACAAGTTGCAGGCGGGGAGTAGGCTTCATATGGGCCACATCCATACTTCGGGTTGACAGGCTGGATCGATGTCGGGTCCCGAAATTAAATCGAAAATTAAATCGGGTTTCACGGCAGAAAATAAATCGGCCTAAATTGACCCGAAAGTTGTGCGAAGAAAATGGAGCACAAAATAAAGTGTCTGAGTGGGACACGAAGGTCATGGGTGGAGAGCGTCTCGAGTAGATCATTTATGAGAAGTTGGTTTCGAGAAAATGGCTGATCTGGTGCTCCTAAATTAAAAGCAACGGTAACGTGCAAACGATGATCAAAAATAAAAGTGGGAATAATATTCAACGGTTAATCGGTCTAAGTTGACCCGAACTTGTGCGATACAAAAAGAGCATAAGGGAATGAATTCAAGTGGGACACGATATATCAACAGAAAGATAATCTTGCCTACTTAAAAACCCATGAAGAGAGTTTACAGAGATTGGCATCCCTGGCGCTCCAGAAGTCAAAGTCATGGAAAGGTACATTAATGATCTAAACAATTAAATAAATAAAATATTTATCGATAATAATTCATTTAGAAAAAATTTAAAACAGCCCTGAAATTCAGGGGGCTTACATCCTACCCACCTTACAAAATTTCGTCCTCGAAATTAAAAATCATCCAACCGGTCAAACTATAATATGTAGCTGCTCTGGCTACAATACTCAATCTACTATCCTTGTAATCATCTCTTTTGTTTCTCCTACAAACTTTTTGGTTCCGGTTCAACTAAGTCCTTCTATCATAAACTTCGTTATACATCCTTTAGAATCTTCCATACTAACATGAAACATTTATGTATGCCCTAAACTATAGGTCATTCTCCGGGTATGTCTATAAGCCTATAATGCTTAATCATCAATCATATTTTCAACCTCAATTGTAAATACTGGATTTCCTTATCATATCCTAAGTATCCATATTCTATCAATCCACAGTTCCTTAGCATCATTTGTCGTCAATCCTTTCCTACAGCTTCTCCTTGAAATCATACTTCCAATATTTATTCTAGGCGTAGAGCCTTCTTCTTTTACTCAACAAGTCCTCCGAATATAAATCCTCAATTTCAAAACTCCCGATTTATTAATTACCAAAGTACATATGTCTTTGTCTCGTTCTGATATCTTTCCGATCTCGTACGCAATACGATAACTCATTCTAATTTATTCTATATCAATCCATGTATCGATCTACCCTCTAATCACATGTAATTAGCTATAGATAACCCATAATCACTTGGTCATCAAATTCATTTAATGCTCAATCCTCAAATCCTAAGCACAAGATTCTAATCCTCAATCCATAGTCACAACAATATACGATCTCATTTCTCCATCTTAGATACCCTATCATCAAGTCATACTATCAATGCAATCGTTCTTAATGGTTTCCAAGTCAACTACAGTCAGTCACCCATACTTGTCCTATAAGCTTAATCTAACCAATCCCTAGGAAAAGTACTTATCACAAACACACAATACATTTATAGTTATACTACAGGATCAGTCAACAAGGTTTGGCTATTTCGGTCGTCTATCAAGTAGAAGGTAACAAGGCCTAAGACTGGGTCAAGCAATCCATAACAGTGTCCAAACAAGTTAAATGGTCAAACAAGACAGAAAAGTTTATCGAAATATTTCCAAGAATGGTACGAAGACAACGAAATGCATAACGAGAAGAATTACCTAAGAGGTTAACAAAAAAGAGTTTAGTCAAGTCATAGGAAAGATGGAACACAAAAATAATTATGTCCAAAAAGAGAACATGAAAACAATCCTGTTGGAGAGTCTTAGAGAACCTATAATCCTAGTTGTAGATGTAGATAGATCAGAGTTGATCAAGACGGGAAGGAATAATAATAATAAGAATTTATTCTTGCTCATTCGGTCATAACAAAGTGAACCAAGTTGAGATATGATCTGATAACCATATACGTCTTCCTGAAATCATGTTGCCAGAATTTTCGCCCCACCAGTAAGCTTAGATGCAATAAACAATAGAGTCATAACTAAGGTATACTCCCTAAAATCATATTATCTAGAATCCTCGCCACGCCAACCGGTATGGCTGCGAGAAAATCTAAATTCTATGAATAGGATAGTATATCCGAAATCAGGCTCTATGTTTTTGTCATACCAGCTAATATGGCTGCGATAAATTCTAAACTCCATAAATAAAGCAGACGTTTACCTTATCAGGATATATCATAATTCGATCCACAAAATTTATCACGATGCAAGATCAAAGTCAACAACGAAAATCAGAAATCGATTTCAACAACAAATTAAGGAATAGCAAATGGAAACAGGTGAAAACAGATTTCGAGATAAGATTAGAGTGAGATCCTCAGGGGTCATCCCAAGGGTACAAACTTGGTCTAAATTGTAACATACTGAATTTCAAATAAGATACTAAATACAGTAAACGGTCCTATGCTGTGATGAGTTTTCCTATGTTGCAATCCTAGTAATCCTCTAGGTGTTCTAAATGTTATTCCTAGTATTATCAAGTTGTCCTAGATCCTAATTGCAGGCATGCTTGGTACAATAACGTAACCAAACAATTTAGTCAGGACCTGCATGGGCCGCCAAAAAACATGTCACGACCCGTTACCCAAATTGTTGGGTCGGGCCGATCCATGTCCAGCCTACGCTTGGTTAAAGCGCAGTAAGCTGTTCTAAGAATAGACAATAAATGATCTAAGCTGCTAACAGTTCGAATATCATATTTAAGGTTCATCACAACACAGCATCTATAAGCGAAGGTAACATAGGCACAGACTTAATAATACATAACCAAAGTATCTAACTAGAGACAAAGTCCAGTATCCAATATAAAAACATACCAAAGTCTCAGTCTCAAAAACATAAGAAAGATATCTAAGCAAGGTTCCCCGCTGGGGCCTCTTCTGGAGCTAAGGCCAGGTCCTCAATGCAGTGCCAATATGTAACACCTAGCATTTCATCCTCGAAAAGTATACCTACAACGTTATCCTGTCAGGACGGGAGCAAGTACAACCTCTACAACTAAAGTACTGAACATATAATGAAAGAGATGTACAACAAGAAACATGGTGTGATAAGTCTATAAAACAGGAAATACTAGAAACATGGCCTCATGGTACAACTGGGATCACAATATCATAGTAACACAGGGAACATGGCATATCTGGAATCATGGTATAACTCATAATCTATCATGGCAAGGACACATATGTCATATAGACAGATGTATATGTAATATTTAAAACTGTAGCAGGTACGTGATTGGTCAATAGATGCACAAGGTACCGAGGTACAATGTAAATAAAATGTACATACGTACAAGTAAAACAAGCGATAGATGTACATACGTACAAATACAGCTGATGCGCCTACGACAAGGTATACATAAAATGTCAATCTTGCTCGGTACGTACGTACGAGTAGGGGGGTATGATCACGTACTCAACTATCAGTTTCCCCATAACCCATATTCTATCATGTGAGAGATACGAGAACGATATAGAACATGTGAGATATACTGGGATCGGTATAAAGCACGATAGGTACTGATAGCAGTATAAAGCATAGTAAAACATGTACTGAGAACCAGTATGAAACATGTGAAGATATAAGAACTGTCCTAAGCATGGTAGGACCAAATTAATATAACATGTGAAGATTTATCTTGCAGTTATTCAGAAAGCAGTATTTTACCAGGGTTAATACATGTTCTAGCATTAAAAGACAGTAAATGAGTGTGTAGATGTACTTGCCTCGAGCAAAGCAAGAATACTAGTACGAAGATATAGATGTCCGGTATTCTGTCAATAATGATACAACTCAGTTCTAAGCTATGTTCAATAATACTCTAGTGGTGTGACACGACTCCCAACTAGATGCTAGCCAAGTGGGGACCTAGCATAAAAGTCTAATGTGAAGTGCCACTATACACAAACTAACTCTCTAGGGTCTTTATACTAGTGCGGGGTGAGGTCCAATACTATAACAACTCAAATCAACGCAAAACTTGCAAGTTGTAACTACTCAATAAATAAATCAAACGGTACACTAAGTTCCAACAATTTTAGAGATAGACAAAAAGCTTAAATATATATAAAATAAAGTACCAAAATAATCCTTGTTAATTATAGAAATTTATACTAATTTTTCTGGGATTTATAAACCCTCATAAATATTTATTAAAAATCAGCAAACATAAATATACTGAAAATGAGTTCTGTTTTCCTATTTTTATAAAATACCAAAAGTACTTATTAAATGCTAGAAAAATTATAATAAATTAGCTAAATTAACATAATATTTAAATACCATTTTTTCAAGATTTTTACAGCAATTAAAATATATATAAAAATTCAAAACCAGAAAGTAACAATATCTAGAAAAATAATTAATTATAAATTAAGGATAATACATAAGCAAAAATCTACAGATGTTGTCGGATGATAAAATAAATATCACCAACGTGTCCAGAACGGTCAAATCAGCTAGGATAGCCTACCCATAAGTCCAATTTAGACACAGGGGCAAAACCGTAATTTCGGGTCAAAATAATGTCCGCCGTTGGACACACTTTGCACCGAAAAGCGTGTCAGGATAGAAGTCTACAAAACCTAGCAAATTATATGTCCACGAATCCAGAATGACGATACGAACCCAACGGTATATCCGGAATTGGATTCCGATGTGCCGATCTCAAAATGATACGTTGACGCGACACTTGGTATCCGGTGTGCACGGAAATGCGTGCCGGAGCAAATGTCTTCAAAATTCAGCAAATTATATGTCAACGAGTCCAGAATGACGATACGAACTCAACGGTACATCCGGAATTGGATTCCGATGAGCCGATCTCAAAGTGACCCGTTGACTCGAAAAGTGGGACCCGCTTTGCACCGAAATGCGTACCAGGGCCCACGTTCTCCAAATCAAGCAAACTTTATATGAAAACATGCCAGAACGACGCCACGAGTCTACTGGTGGTGTCAGAAATTGAATCCGGAGTCCCGGGTTCAAAAATGGAATTTAACAAGTGCGATTTAAAGAATTCGGACGGCCAACTTTGGCGTCGAATTCAACCGACCAAACGTGCTTAAAATGAAACGAAATCTAAAGGAGACAGGAAGATGGTTATACCAGCTGTGCACCGGAACTGACGGTGCGCAAAACGGAGCTGCGACGGCGAAGTTACGAGCTGACGAAGTCGGCTCCACGAAACTGTCCAAAAATAGTTCAATTTAAAGTGTCAACTTGGTGGCCAGTTTTGAGGTATCAAACGACAAAATTAACGGACGAAAATTGACAGGAGTGAAGATGGATATACCGAGATTGAGACGGAGCAAAGAGATCGCCGATCCAACGGTCGGATCTCCCAAAAAACGTGCACGAACTTGCTGCGACGGAGCGCCATTTTCGAGTTCAAAACTCGCGCGCGCCGACGGGATTTCGTTCAAAACGCACGAATAGCCCATGCGTCGCGCCGGGGAAGCCGGAGACTCTCCCGGGGTGGTCGCTCGGGTTCGTCGGAGACATGGGGAGCTCGCGGAGGCGGGCCGGCCACGTGGTGGCGCTCGGCCTCGCCGTATCTGCGCGCGCGGGGTGGCGCGCTGTTGCCGCTGCCGCTTGCTGTTGCGCTCGCGCGCGGCGCTGCGACGGCGTGGTGCGGCAGCGTGCGGCCAACTCAGGCGAGGGCGGCGGTGGCGGAGGCTATGGTGGTGGTGGTGGTGGCGTTGTGGTGGTGGTGTTGTGGGAAGATGATGGTGAAGGTGGTGGTGTTTATGATGGTGATGATGATAATGAAGTTGATGATGGTGAGGAAGTATGGAGGAGGAGATGGAGGAGAGGGTGGTGGCTGGTGGTGGGGTGTTCGGCCAGGGGAGGAAGAGTCGGCTGTGGTGGTGGAGTAGGGGTGTGTGTGTTTGTGTTTTGATAATAAAAGAGGGAAAGAGAGATGCATGTATGTGTGTGTGTAATAATAGAGAGTGAGAGAGAGAGTTGATATTTTTAGTGAGAGAGAGGGGAGAGGAAGTCGGTCCTGGAGGGGGGGGGTTGTGTGCTGTGAGGGGAGTGAGGGGGTGAGGTATGTGTTCCAAATAATAGAAGAGAGAGGGTGAGATGTTTATATATAATATATATATATATATATATATGTATATATATATAAGAGATATTTGTAGAGTAGAGAGAGAGAAAATAGATATTTTCAAAATAAAAAATATAGGAAAATTATGTGAGGTATTTGGGCAGTCATGGGAGAACAACATGGGGCTTGGGTTCGGGTTCGGTCGAGCCGGGTCGGGTCGAAATCGAACCGGGGGCAATATTCGAATTAAAATAGGGATTTATAATCATGGGTAAATAAATAATATACGGGGACTCCAATAAATGGGACACAAGTTGCAGGCGGGGAGTAGGCTTCATATGGGCCACATCCATATTTCGGGTTGACAGGCTGGATCGATGTCGGGTCCCGAAATTAAATCGGAAATTAAATCGGGTTTTACGGCAGAAAATAAATCGGCCTAAATTGATCCGGAAGTTGTGCAAAAAAAATGGAGCACAAAATGAAGTGTCTGAGTGGGACACGAAGGTCATGGGTGGAGAGCGTCTCGAGTAGATCATTTATGAGAAGTTGGTTTCGAGAAAATGGCTGATCTAGTGCTCCTAAATTAAAAGCAACGGTAACGTGCAAACGATGATCAAAAATAAAAGTGGGAATAATATTCAACGGTTAATCGGTCTAAGTTGACCCGAACTTGCGCGATACAAAAAGAGCACAAGGGAATGAATTCAAGTGGGACACGATATATCAACAGAAAGATAATCTTGCCTACTTAAAAACCCATGAAGAGAGTTTACAGAGATTGGCATCCCTGACGCTCCAGAAGTCAAAGTCATGGAAAGGTACATTAATGATCTAAACAATAAAATAAATAAAATATTTATCGATAATAATTCATTTAGAAAAAAATTTAAAATAGCCCTGAAATTCAGGGGGCTTACACCATCCCTCACTAGTGTAAAGACCCTAGAAAGTTAGTTAAAGTAGTGTGTCACCCCACATTGGTCTCCTATGCCAAAGTCATCATTTTGGCTAGGTGCCCAGTCACAAGTCGTGTCGCACCAATTAGTGTCCTAGTATTTTAGCTTAGTGTAAAAAAACTAAGTTATTGTATTTACTTCTACAGCGACGAGTTACCGGACATCCATAGCACTGTTATCGCAGCTTGTTTTGTTTTGCTTTGTTAGAGGCAAGTACTTTCTACGAACTTTACATATTGTCACATAAAATGAACTGCAAACCCCACCATGTTAAATGCTGATCCTTGGAGTAGCAAGTTAGATCTCTACATGTTGTACTTTCAGTTACTACCATGCTTAGAACAGTCTTGATGTATCTCTCACATGATTAGAATATGGGTTATGGGGAAACTGATAGTATTGTACGTGATCACGACCCCCCTACAGTAGCGAGCGAGGTCACATTTTATATGCATACCTTGCCACAGGCCATTATCCCGCATGTCTGTACGGATGTACACCTATGCTTGTTAACTTGTACGTATGTACATTTCATTATGTGCCCCAGCATATTGTACATCTATTGACCGATCACGTACCTACTACAGTTTTAAACATTACATATACATCTGTCTCTATGACATATGTGTCCTTGCCATGATAGACTATGTGATGCCATGCTTTCCAGTTATTCCTCTCATGTTCATTTTCATGTTTCATATGCTAGTTTGCTAGATTTAGTACTTGCTCCCGTCCTGACAGAATAACGTTGTAGGTGTCCTTACTGAGGAGGAGTTACTCTGCGACACATATTATGGGATTACTGCCGAGGACCCGGCTCTGCTTTACGAGGATGTTCCTGCGGGGAACCTCGCCTAGTTGTCTTTTGTTTACTTAGACTTTTGAGAGTGGACATGTATTAGACTATATCATTTTGTAACTGGACATGTATCCGGTTTTACATTTCAGATTACTTGTACTTGGACGTTTACTATATACGATGACTTTTGTGTTTGGAGCATTTATGATTCTTCTTCACTTATAGAACTGTTAGCACATTTTAGGCTTATCCTGTTGTCTTTAGAACAGCTTACTACGTTTTATCTCAACGTAGGCTGGGCATGACTCGGCCTGGCCCAACAATTTGGGTAGCGGGTCGTGACATGTTTTTAGTGGTGGCCCATGCAGGTCCTGACTAAACTGTTTGGTTACGTTATTGTACCAAGCATGCCTGCAATTAGGAAATTAAGGTAATTAGACAACATTAGGAAAGACGCTTAGAATACTTAGAGGAATGCTAGGATTGCAACATAGAAAATATATCACATGTTTGCTATTATAATTAGATTTTCTTGCATATGATTGCTTACTTTAAACAAGTCCTTATAAGTCTTTTTATGTGTAATTTAGATGGTGCTTACTCGTTCATCCCAGTATGTTACCCCCGAGAATGGGGCCCTCCATATCCAGTCAGCTGACCAGTTGACTGATACACCTCCACCTACCACATTCTCCCACTCCACAGATCCACAGGCCCAGATACCACCTTCCACATCCCAGTCCCAGCAGGCCCCGATACTTCTACCGCCCCCTATCACTATACCCACCCAGGCTTCCGTTACACTCGACGGGAACCAGCTGCTCACACTGATTCAGGGGTTCCTAACGACCCATCAGGAGCAGACTACCCTACTCCGCCAGAGCATGGAGCGTTCTGAGGGACGTCCCGTGGTCCCACCACATGTAGAGCCACGGCAGAGAGCGGGAACGGTCAAGGACTTCATGGGTCTGAATTCCAAGGAGTTCTCAGGGACTGAGGGCATAGTAGTAGCTGATGACTGGCTAGATTCTGTAGAGAGGAAGCTTCTGGGAGTTAGGATGCCGGATGACCTCCAGGTCGAGGCAGCAGGATTTCTGCTGATAGACTTAGCGGGAGTCTGGTTCCGGAATGAGCCGTTGTTCGCGAGAGGTAGAGCCACCTGGGACCAGTTCAAGACCCAGTTCAAGAAGAAATTCTTCTCGACCACTGCTAGAGTAGCCATGGGGCTACGATTCCAGAACATCCAGCAGGGGAACCGTTCTGTTGACGAGTATGCGGCAGAGTTTAGTCGCCTGAGCCGTTTCGCTCCTAGTCTGGTTGCTGATCCAGAGGAGATGACCCGTAGGTTTTGCCATGGTCTAGTTCCAGACATTGGCATTCTTATAGTGGCGAACGGTACGACTGACTACTACCAGAGCCTAGAGTTGGCCCGGAGCATTGAGGAGCGTCTTCTGTCTAGCAAAAGGCCGGCTCCTGTACATCATGAGGGACCGTCCAAGCGTCAGACTTTCCAGTAGAGAGCGTTGACGCCATCCCAGCAGACTTACCGTCCCCCTACACCACATCATCAGACCCCGCCAGTTAGAGCCCCGGGACCCCGGCAGCAGCAGAAAGGAGCTATATGTTCTTTCTGCGGAAGACCAGGGCACGACAGCTCCATTTGCAGGAAGAGGTTGAAGCAGTGTTTAGTTTGTGGGTCTGCCACCCATCAGATTCGGGACTGCCCAGTAGCGAAGACTAGAGGACCGCTCCCGACTCAGCAGCAGAGGTTCGGACAGCATCTGCAGCAGCAGAAGGGACCTCAGGGGAGGGTTTATAGTCTAGCCATTGAGCCGGAGCCGGAGCAGGTTTCGGAGCCGGATTACTTAGCTGACGTCATCACAGGTCATATTTATTTGCATACTTTTCTAGCTGTATGTTTGTTTGATTCTGGTGCATCTCATAGCTTCCTATCATTAGAGTTTATGCATAAACATCATCTAGTAGCTATACCTACTGCGGAGATTAGTAGAGTGATGACGGGAGGAGGACCAGTGCCTATTAGATCTATCTATAGATGTTCTATTTTTATAGCCGGGAGAGAGTTCAGGGGGCGATTCTTTGTGATGCCACTCCCCGGTTATGATATCATATTGGGGATGGACTGGCTTAGCTATGCCCATGCATCTATAGATTGCCATGAGGGTAGTATTTTGTTCAGTCCCCCAGGCACAGCACCATTCAGTGTCAGGAGGACAGGGCCGGAGATCAGCCTAGAGCCGAACTGTTGTGCGACAGTCGGGGATGCAGCACCGCCACACCCTATCATTAGGGAGTTTATGGATGTATTCCCAGAGGATCTTCCAGGACTTCCGCCTGACAGAGATGTGGAGTTCACTATAGATTTAGTGCCGGGTTCATCACCAGTATCCCAGGCTTGCTATAGAGTGAATCCCAAGGAGGCCATAGAGATGAAAGAGCAGATTGATGACCTGTTGAAAAAGGGTTTCATTCGATCCAGTGCTTCTCCATGGGGAGCGCCAGTGCTCTTTGTGCCTAAGAAGGATGGTACAGTCCGGTTGTGTATTGACTACCGGGCCTTGAATGCCATCACCATCAAGAACAAATATCCTCTGCCCAGGATAGATGATTTGTTCGACCAGTTGAGCGGGGCGAAGGTATTTTCCAGGATAGACTTGAGATCCGGGTACCACCAGGTGAAGGTTAGGCCAGCAGACATCCAGAAGACGGCGTTCAACACGAAGTACGGGCAGTACGAGTTTCTGGTGATGCCATTTGGTCTCACAAATGCGCCAGCTGTCTTTATGAACTTGATGAATAAGACATTTCACCAGTATCTGGATAAGTTCGTCGTAGTATTTATCGACGACATCCTGATATACTCGAAGACGCCGAAGGAGCATACAGAGCACTTGTGGATAGTTTTGGGGATTCTGAGGCAGGAGAGATTGTTTGTCAAATTGCCGAAGTGCGAGTTCTTTTTAGACCGAGTGGAGTTTTTCGGCCATGTAGTCACTGGAGATGGAATCTCGGTGGATCCCAAGAAGATTGCTGCAGTTGAGACGTGGAAGGCTCCGACGTCAGTTTCAGAGATCAGGAGTTTTCTGGGTTTAGCAGGCTATTATAGAAAGTTCGTCCAGGACTTTGCTAGGATAGCGGAACCCATGACGAAGCTGACGCGGAAGGACGCAGAGTACATTTGGTCAGAGGACTGCCAGACAGCATTTGAGGATCTTAAGAGGAGGCTGACGACCGCTCCAGTTCTGACTTTACCTTCAGGTTCTGGAGGTTTCACCATTTACAGTGATGCTTCTGGGAAGGGACTAGGATGTGTTCTACAGCAGCATGGGAAAGTAATTGCTTATGCATCTAGGCAGTTGCGGACTCATGAGAGGAATTATCCTACCCATGACCTCGAGTTAGCTGCGGTGATCTTTGCACTCAAGTTATGGAAACATTACTTATACGGAGAGCGTGTGGAAATCTTTACTGACCACAAAAGCTTGAAGTATGTGTTCACGCAGAAAGAGCTGAACATGAGGCAAAGACGATGGTTGGAGTTGATGAAGGACTTCGACATCGATTTACAGTATCACCCCGGGAAGGCAAATGTGGTGGCAGATGCGCTGAGCAGGCATCCGATGGCATGGTATCTGATGATTGATCGGCATTTGCGGGAGGATCTGGAGAAGCTCGGTATCGAGCTAGTTCGGCCAGGATCCGTGATACAGATGATGGCGCTTGACATTCAGTCAGGTTTGATGGAGCAGATCCGGGAGGCACAGTCTACAGATGAGAGCCTTCGCAGACTTCGACCCCAGGCGTTAGCTGGATTGCTAGATAATTTTACCATAGCAGAGGATGGATCCCTAAGGCATGGCAGCCGATTGTGCGTGCCGAAGGGAGAGCTAGTAGAGGCAGTCTTGCAGGAGACGTACCGATCGAGATATTCTATTCACCCTGGTGCTAACAAGATGTACCGTGACTTGCGGGAACATCTTTGGTGGTACGGGATGAAGAGGGATGTATCACATTTTATTTCGAGATGCCTAGTTTGCCAGCAGGTCAAGGCGGAGCGCCAGAGGCCAGCTGGTTTGTTGCAGCCGTTACCCATTCCCGAGTGGAAGTGGGAACATATTACGATGGACTTCGTTTCAGGGCTTCCTCGTTCCCAAGGAGGAAAGGATGCCATCTGGGTCATCGTAGACAGGCTGACGAAGTGTACGCACTTCATACCCTTCAAGGTGGGGCTTTCCACCGAGAAGTTGGCAGAGCTATACATGCAGCAGATAGTTTGCCTACACGGAGTACCGGTGAGCATCGTGTCAGACAGAGACAGCAGATTTACATTCCACTACTGGAGGAGCTTGCAGAAGGAGTTGGGCAGTAGGCTCAAGTTCAGTACGGCGTACCATCCACAGACAGATGGGCAGTCCGAGAGGACGATACAGACACTGGAGGATATGCTGAGGACCTGCGTGCTAGACTTCGGAGGATCATGGGAGAGCCATCTGCACTTGGTAGAGTTTTTATACAACAACAGCTACCAGGCCAGTATTGGTATGTCTCCCTTCGAGGCGCTATATGGACGACGATGCCGCACACCGCTCTTTTGGGATGATGTCGGAGACAGAGTTATGCTTGGGCTAGAGATGTTCACGGATGCAGCAGAGAAAGTCGGGATGATCAGAGACAGGCTCAGAGTATCTCAGGATAGGCAGAAACACTGGACTGATGCTAGTCGCAGGCCGATGGAGTTCGCAGACGGTGATATGGTGCTAGTGAAGATATCACCTACTCGAGGGACGATCCGGTTCGAACGAGGCGGGAAGCTGAGCCCCAGATACATCGGGCCATTCGAGGTACTTGGCAGGATCGGAGAGGTAGCTTACAGGGTTGCACTTCCACCCAATCTAGCAGGAGTTCACGATGTCTTTCACGTATCTCAGCTGAGGAGATATGTTCCAGACCCCAGTCATGTGCTAGATCATTCAGAGTTGGAGGTCGGACCGAGCCTTACAGTTTCTGAGCAGTCAGTGAAGATATTAGACCGAAGAGAGAAGAGGCTGAGGAACAAGGTTATACCCCTAGTGTGAGTAGCTTGGAGCCGTCACTCCCCAGGTGAATCTACTTGGGAGAGGGAGTCGGACATGAGGGAGAGATACCCTTACTTGTTCGATCCAACCGCTGCGAGGGAACCACCCGTTCCCGCTTGATACCTTAGAGGTTAGTTTCGATCGCAGCCTTAGTCATTTTGTTGCATTGCTTGCTATGTTAGAATATTGTCGGGTCTTCAATCCTTGTGAATTTCGAGGACAAAATTTTTCAAGGAGGAAAGACTTGTAAGCCCCTGATTTTCAAATTCATTTTTAATTTGTGTTAATTAAAATTTTTATGTCATTTACAGCCTTAACTAATTATTAAGAATTTTTAGGAATTTTTCTAGAATTTTTAAATAATTTTAAATGAGTTTTAAAATAAAAAAATATTGATTTGTAATTTTCTAAAATGTTTTAATATCAATTTACAATTATTAGAATTGTTTTAATACTGTTTTGTAATTATTCAAATTACTTTTATATCAGTTTGTAATTAGGAATTTGTTTTTAATTAAGGAATGCAAATTATATTTGCATTTATTATCTGTTGGGGGCCTAGTGCAAAATCCTAAAACCTAAGGACCTAAGTGGAAAACCCTAAACCTACCCCCCCCTCCGACCGACGACCGCCACGCCGACGGGCAGCCCCCGCCATTTCCGGCTGCCCGACCGACTTAGCAACCGCCCAAAAGCCCTATAAAACTCCCCCTCTCTCCCCTGATCTAAACCCTAACCCTAAATTCTTTCCACAGCCACCGACGACCCCCCTTCTTCCCCAAAACACTTCGCCGGAACCCTAACCCCGACGAAGTCTCGATCTCACAATCCCGACACCCTCATCGACCACCACCACCACCCGCAGCTTCGCCCCGACGAGACGAATCGATCGCCACCGGAGCGCCGCCGTCCCGACCACTCCTCCGCCGTCCAGAGCTCTCGGAACCCCCCCAAGCACCGGACACGTGAGTAGCATGACTCAAATCGTGTCGTGCGTGTCTCGTTTTCACGCACGAGACTCGCCAGGACATGACGAACTTAGTGCTGTGTTCAGACACGCGAGACTGAGCTCGTACGTGTCGTACAAAACACGGACACATGGATACCTGTGTCCTTAACTGTCTGGACACAAGACTGTATTTTATATATTTTTTATTATCTAATCACTTATACCTAAATAAAACTAACCTAACTCTAATCCTAACAGTCGGGCCAAGTTGGCCCACTGGCCAGCGGTTGCAGTATTAAAACCCCCCCTTGCTGTGCGCTCGGATTCGAGCCCCCCCTCCCTTCTTTTTGTTTCCTTTTCTTTTTTTTTCTGTTTTCTTTTCTTTTTCTTTTTCTATTTTGTATATTTAAATGTATATATGTATATATATATATATTAGTATATATATATATGTATATAATGTATTTTAACAGTATTTAGTATATATGTATATATTTTACAGTTAGTAAATTTTATATATATATGTTTATATATATATTTTCCTATGTATATATATTATATATATATACACTATATTATTAAGTGTATTCTTATATATATATATATATATATATATATATATATATATATATATATATATATATATATATATATATATATATATATATATATATATATATATTTGTATATGTATATATATATACTTTATAAATTAAGTATTTTTCCTTATATATCTATATATCCTTTTAGCATAGGTATGTATATATTCTTTTGTACAAATTTACCTTATTTAAATAATAATATTTATTTTGGCTATTACCAAATTGTATTTTTTATTGTATTTAAATTACTGCAACCATTTGGTGTCCAAGCCTAGCATGGATATTTGGGTCCAAATGTATTTTCACACATTCAAGACCTGTACAAGTCATATTGGACTTGATTCATGGCCTTGGGTCCTGTATTTGAACTTTGGTTCAAATTATACACATGGACAAAATACGCAAATAATTAATTATTGTGTGCAATGCTGTTTTTGATTTTCTAAAAATACTTAAAGTACTGCTAAAATTATGAAAAAATAGGTTTTAGATACTATGTTAAGTTAGCTAATTTAGTACAATTTTTGTAGTATTTAATTTACTGTTTTGCCACTAGTTTGGCATATGGAACCAAAATTCATTTTCTGTATACTTAGGAAAACTGATTTTTATAAAATATTTGTACTGGTTAATAAATTCCAGAAAAATTATAATAAATTTCTATGATTAACAAAGATCACTTTGGTACTTTACTTTAAGAAAAACTAGGCTTTTTGTCTACTTCAAAAATTGTTAGAACACAATGGTCTTTTGATTTATTTATTGATTAATTACGACTTGTAGCTTTTTGTGTTATTTGGAGTTTTAGCCGTGTTGAACCCCATCCCTCACTAGTGTAAAGACCCTAGAAAGTTAGTTAAAGTAGTGTGTCACCCCACATTGGTCTTCTATGCCAAAGTCATCATTTTGGCTAGGTGCCCAGTCACAAGTCGTGTCGCACCAATTAGTGTCCTAGTGTTTTAGCTTAGTGTAAAAAAACTAAGTTATTGTATTTACTTCTACAGCGACGAGTTACCGGACATCCATAGCACTGTTATCGCAGCTTGTTTTGTTTTGCTTTGCTAGAGGCAAGTACTTTCTACGAACTTTACATATTGTCACATAAAATGAACTACAAACCCTACCATGTTAAATGCTGATCCTTGGGGTAGCAAGTTAGATCTCTACATGTTGTACTTTCAGTTACTACCATGCTTAGAACAGTCTTGATGTATCTCTCACATGATTAGAATATGGGTTATGGGAAAACTGATAGTATTGTACGTGATCACGACCCCCCTACAGTAGCGAGCGAGGTCGCATTTTATATGCATACCTTGCCGCAGGCCATTATCCCGCATGTCTGTACGGATGTACACATATGCTTGTTAACTTGTACGTATGTACATTTTATTATGTGCCCCAGCACATTGTACATCTATTGACTGATCACGTACCTACTACAGTTTTAAATATTACATATACATCTGTCTCTATGACATATGTGTCCTTGCCATGATAGACTATGTGATGCCATGCTTTCCAGTTATTCCTCTCATGTTCATTTCCATGTTTCATATGCTAGTTTGCTAGATTTAGTACTTGCTCCCGTCCTGACAGGATAACGTTGTAGGTGTCCTTACTGAGGAGGAGTTACTCTGCGACACATATTATGGGATTACTGCCGAGGACCCGGCTCTGCTTTACGAGGATGTTCCTGCGGGGAACCTCGCCTAGTTGTCTTTTGTTTACTTAGACTTTTGAGAGTGGACATGTATTAGACTATATCATTTTGTAACTGGACATGTATCCAGTTTTACATTTCAGTTTACTTGTACTTGGACGTTTACTATATACGATGACTTTTGTGTTTGGAGTATTTATGATTCTTCTTCACTTATAGAACTGTTAGCACATTTTAGTCTTATCATGTTGTCTTTAGAACAGCTTACTACGTTTTATCTCAACGTAGGCTGGGCATGACTCGGCCTGGCCCAACAATTTGGGTAGCGGGTTGTGACACGCGCCGCCTCCCGCGCCGGCCAGACCCCCGTGCGCCGCCTCCCGATGCCAGCGCTGCCCCCTGTGGCCGCCCGTCCCAGCAGCCCGACGCTCCCCATCCCGCTCCTCGGCCGCCATCCTCCGGCGACCCCGAGGCCAACCCGCGCCCCATGCCTCCCGGCGCCCGTTCCCGCCGGTCGTGCCATCCGGCCAGCACTGTTCCGCGCGGTCCCGTGCCGTTTCGGCCAGATCCGCCTTCGACGACTTCGTGCCCGTCCGGCCAGCACTGTCCGCTGTTCGGACGCTATCTAGCGCGTTCTTTGCGGCCCGACCCGCTGTCTGCGCCTCCTGTGCGCTTTTCGATACTTTTTCCGCTGTCCGCAGAATTCTTTTTTTAATATTTTCATCTGAGAGCTCTAGCCGAGCAATTGAGGTATAACTTCGTGTCCCCGTGTCCCTCCCGTAGATAGTCTGTGATGACGTGGTCCCGATCCCATTCCGGGATTCGATATTTTGAATATGGTTGCTTTCGGGTGATACGTAGAGTATCGGTTACGTCGCGACGTATTTTCTATTTTGATTATATTTGTGCTGTGGTTGGTTTGGGTTGGATATTCATTTTGAGTTGGAAATGTTTGATCCCTGGTTTGGGATATTTAATTGTGTTATGGTTGGCATCCTCCCAGGATTGGGTTGTCCCAATTACAGAGGGGATGCTGCCCGAATTTTTAGGAAATTTTTTAAAAAGGGATTTTCTTATAAAAATTAGCAATTTGAATAAAACCTATTTTTCCAAAGAAAATCGGTCTTTGCAAAATGATTTAGAGATGGGATTTTGTTGGTTTTTATGGATTTTGTATCACCAGTTAGGCGACGACCATATTGGTCGAATGAGCCTCGGCGAAACGCAAATGCTACAGGATTTCCTGTCAGGGCCGGTCCTTAATAATTGAAGGTCCTGTACGAGTTTCAAAATGTGGTCCTATATTTATTTATTCATATTTTTTAAATATATTATTATATGCCTTTATCAAAATCTCTGGAGATGCTCTTGATTATATATTATAACTGAATCTATAGGTAGTTACTAAACAAAATAACTAAAGTTCAAATTATATATATTCAAGCACATTACATAGTATAATAAAGATGTTTTAGATAGAAGACGTACTGACCGTTAAATTGTCTAAATCTGGCCTCAAATTTTTCTGTTGATGAAAACATATAATAAAATGAATAACCACACAATTTAGAGCCTCCAACACCTGAGCAGGGCAGCCCAGGACACGGACGAGGTGGACGACCGTCATGGGCCCCCATTTTTTGAAGTTCCGTAAATTTACAATAGATTAGGTATATCAAAAAAAATATCCAATCTGGAAGCAACAAAAAAGTCAGCGCTCCAATCGGAAAAAAAATATGATAGCTTGATTGATGATTTTGATAGCTTAATTGATGATTTTGCTTATAAAAATACTAAAAAAATTTATTTATGTGAGAAAAATGGCCCAAATTTTAGATTTTGTCATAGGTCCCGTAAATCATAGGACCGGCTATGGACCTGAGTCACCTGATGCAAGACCAAGAGCTCCGGTCTTCGACATCATTATTTCTTAAATAAATGCTAAACATGCACATCCAAATTCTTAAATTATATTATATAAAAAAAATCTGATCTTTATTTTAGAAAATAAATTCATCTAACAATTGAGGGATCTTTAGAAACAAAATAGCAATTACCACACCGGTCAGAGCAATATCTTTAAGAAATCCTAATTTTTTGTATGATTATAAATATGAATCTTAGAGTCAGTAGGGAATATGGATCTAAGAATTGGAGATCTTGGAGGAATTGTAGAGTAGGAATTGAGGAAGAAATTGAATAACTTGAAATACAAAATTACAAAACTAACCCTAATAATTTTCTTTTGAGGCCCCCAAAAATTGGAGGCCCTGTCCGGCCACACTATTGGCACGGCTCCAGGGCCGGCCCTGTTTCCTGTATGTTGAGGCGTTAGCCAGCAACATGAGATTGCACGACCAAGTCTGAGACTCTTTAATTTTAATTTAATTATAATTTACTTTTTAGAACTGGTACTGCTTTTAGTATTTATGGTGCAGGGCCTCGGCCTACTGTTTGGACCGTTCGCGGCACTCAGAGCTCGCCTTAGGATTATTTAATTTATGTAAATAATTTGTAAGGGCATAAGCCCAGTTTTCCTTTATTTCTCTGTGATCATGTATTGTGTAGCGTAGTTTTTATTATTTATCTGGAATGTTATTTTCGCCGTTAAACACGTAGAATATAAAAATGGATATATATTTTATAAAAAAAATTAATAAGTTTTCTCATAATGAATAATCTAGTAATTTAGCAATTCACATATTTTCTCATTTAAAAGAAAAAGCCTAGTTTTATATATATATATTTAAAATACAAAGTTTTTGCCAAATTAACCGATAATTGCTATTTTTTCCAATTAATCAGTAACCGACTTATTCGATTAAAATGATAACGAACGTAGATTGCGACGTTAGAAAATTTCTGGTAGATTAATTAATAACTTAAAACCTGACTAGGATCTGCTTCTAGAGATTGTAACTAGCACACCTAGAATGGTTTCATTATGGTTCTAAGTCAAGGTTCTCAACTGTAGGATCTCGGAGACGAACTTGACTTCCTCCTCGGTATCGACATTCCCGATCCAGTCAATTAACAGAGGCAAGTTACGGTTATGTTTTCTTGTATTTTATTTAGTAATTGTCAAGCTGCATGTTTAAACCACATTGCTACACGGAACCCTCTCCTAGGGTTCAGATATTGATTGATATTGATTGTGGGGATTGGGAAAATAGTGTAACGTTTATGACCAATACCCCTCATATTGCATATTGTGCGAGCTTACCCCTCTTACACACAGGGATAAGCCGTATCGCGTCGCTAGGATGCTATTGTACAACCCAAGCCGGTCATAGACGTTTTCACATTCAAATCACATTGTTTTAAATTATTAAAATGCTGAAAAATATTGTTTCAACTGTTTAGCCTGCACTTTTCCATTATTACTTGAAATGTGAGATACATATTCGTACTTGCTCCCTCCTGACTGGAGACCCATGCATATTTTTAGGTGACATTGAGGATGCTGAGCTATTGTACAATAGCTACTATGACCCGGTTTTGTACCCTGTGGTGTTGCCAGAGTCCTCCTTGGAAGACGCAGAACCTAAGGCCGATGAGCCGACCGCCTAGCTAGTTGTTTTCCAATTTTCTAGTTTTATTGTTTTGGAGTTTTTGTTAATTTGAATTCGGTACTTTAATTCAGTTCTTTCATTTTCAGTTGTACTTTTCAATTGTTGAATAAAAGTTTTTAATTTTTCGTATATTCGAGTTGTGACAAATGTATAGATATTGTTGTGAATACCTACATATAGAACAGCTTACTGCCGCCGTCTCACAACGGTGCAGGCTGGACATGATCCGGTTCGACCCAATAATTTGGGATCGGGTCGTGACAGTGTTAGATCTAGACATGCATGTTACAATACGAAGATTTCTCGATTTTTTGCTCTTTTTATTTTTTATTTTTGGTTTTATGGATGAGTCATCAGGGATGTGGTAGATCTACAAATACATGGTGTGATTTTTGCTCTTTTTGTAATGAGATGTTTTAGGTCTACCCATGTATGTTAGTAATAATTGTTCTTTATTTTTTGGTTATTTATCACCTAATGTGTTAGATCAACACATGCATGTTACATTACGAAGTTTTTTTTCTCGATTTTTTGCTCGTTTAATTTTTTTTTTTTTTGCGTGAGTCATCAAGGATGTGCTAGATCTATAAATACATGTGCTGATTTTAGGGATTTTCTCGATTTTTTGCTCTTTTCGGTTTATTTTGTTATTACTATTTTTTTCTATTTTTGTTTCTCAATTTTCTTGCTCTTCATATAACAATAACATTGCAAGGATCTTCCAAGAAGATCGGTTACATGTTATCATTTTTGCTCTTTTTGCTATGAGATGTTTTAGGTCTACCCATGTATGTTAGTAATAATTGTTCTTTATTTTTTGTTATTTATCACCAGATGTGTTAGATCTACACATGCATGGTTACAATATGAAGATTTTTTCCGATTTTTTGCTCGTTTAATTTTTTTTTTTTTTTTGGGTGAGTCATCAGGGATGTGCTAGATCTATAAATACATGTGCTGATTTTTCCCGTTTTCTCGATTTTTTTGCTCTTTTTTGGTTTATTTTATTATTATTATTATTTTTTGTTTCTCGGTTTTCTTGCTTTTCATGTAAGAAGAACATTGTAAGGATCCTCCAAGAAGATCAGTTGGTTGCAAAGACAGAAGAGTTAGCTCCTATGGTGGAAGGGTTAGCTCCTATAGAGGATGGTACAAATTATTTTATGGTGATGCTTCACAACATAAGGTGACCTAACTTAGTTTTATCATCTGTTTGCTGTATTTAGCAACTTACTGTTTCGACCAAGTCATTTTTTAAATTTTAATTCCATACAAATTGTAACTCTTCAAGGAGTTACTATCTTGCATTATATTTACATTTGTACTATGTTTTAATCCGGAAACAACAGTATATAGTCAAAAAATTGTTATATATTGTGTACAATTTTGAAGCATAATCACAATTTATTTTATTCCAAACCTAACTTGGTTCAGTATATACTCAACAAACTTTTTATGTTTTTTAAAAGCTAACCTATATATTTTCAATGTTACCCCAAAAATATTTTTTAAAAGCTGACCTATATTTTTTTTAAAGCTAATATGCGTAAGAACATAGATCTACATATATATGTTAGGATTAATAAGATCTACAAAATAAAAACAATTAATGTGATATAAAATGTTAACCAAATTCGTATGATATCAAATGTTAACCCAAAAAATTTCCTAAGACAGCAAGTTGCCTTTAGTGTCAATTAAATGTTTTACAATATAGAATTCAATACATAAAGAACATATAGCAAGTTTTTCAATTTTCATTCTAAAAAACAACATGGCTAACTTAAAATTAGTAGAAATAATAAAATTTACAAAGATGGCTAACTTAAATAGAAAAAAGAAATCATCGTATTTTAACTTTCTTTCAAAAAGGTACAACAATAAGAACATTTTTGTCCAAAATATTACTGATTTATAAATGAAGAAAGTGTTTTTATTGTGACAAAATTGTTTTCATTGCATATACATAAAAAAAAGTCTGTTGCACTTTTACAAAGAAGTTAAAAACTGAAAAATATATTGTTGAATAGATAGAAATATTACCTTCTCCATTGCTTGTAAGTTTTTGTCGCTTGTTTAGTGTAGTACTCTTTGACAACTTTCTCATTTTCACTTCTTTGCTATGTAGTACTCCCTTGTTTGAAACATAACTTTTGAAGTAATAATATAAGAAACCCCATTTTGCATTAGTCATTCCAATATATAGTCTGTAAAGTAATTATTTTTTTGAAAAAAGAAAAAGGAAGAAAACACAAAGGAAGACGTTTTCTGATCAGCACTATTTTTAAAGCAAGTAATGATGTATTGTTTAACTTTTTTAGATTACCTAACATAGCTTAAATGCAAGTGTATAGGAATGACTAATTGATATAAGAAACCCCATTTTGCATTAGTCATTTCAATATATATAGTCTGTAAAGTAATTATTATTTTTTTGAAAAAGGAAAAAGGAAGAAAACATAAAGGAAGACCAAAGGTTTTCTTGTTAGCACTATTTTTAAAGCAAGTAATGATGTATTGTTTAATTTTTTTTAGATTACCTAAAATAGCTTTCATGCAAGTGTATAAGAAGGACTATTAATGGAAACCAATGCCCAATATATATTGACTGCAAATTAATGACATTTTTTTTTGAAGTAATAGAAAAACAAAAAGGAAATGTTAAACAATATATATTGGATGTGCCTAAACATTTGAAAATATACAATAGCAACGTGACCAGTTATATATTTATTTTTTTTAACTTCAATTGGGCAAGCTTAGTAATCAATTACCAAACAAAATATTCAAAATAAGCAAACAAAATCTAAACAATTGTTATATAATGTTGATCAGTTATTTAGTTTCAATAAATGTCACGTCCCAGTACCGGAATACGGGGACGGACGTAGGCCAGCTACACCGTATAAGGTATAAAGACGTTATACGGCGATCGTGGCTGTCAATCTTGTTGGGTATCCTAGCATGCAAGCAGTCTATGGCCTAAATCTGATCTCTTATCCACAGGCAATAATCAATGAAATAACGACAAGAGAGATAATCATATGAAAAACAGGAAATACTCATATGATAATCAGAGAGTCTACAATAAGAAATAATGTAGACAAGAATACCTTCCCACACAGTTCCCTCATGGTCAGGAACTGAAGCACGTCCTCCAAGTCAAGTCTGGAAGATCCACATGGTCGGTCACAGGCAATCTGGGAACAATCCAGGGTTGGTCAGGCCAACCGTAGCAAGTACCAGAAAGGAAGGCTCAAGGACGGGCGAAGAAAAACCAGCAGGATATAATATATGACAGAAATAACATGTATAAACAGCGGTAATGAGGGTAAAGGATCGTGCGGTACCAACGCACGATTACAGAATATAAGGCAGCAATCCAACTAATACGTAAGTAACCAACAATCATCACAATCATCCTAACATCCACTAATACTTGCATCGCCAACTGGAACTCGTAGTCTGACATCGGAACAGTAACTCATCCCTACATCAAACAAGAACAAGGGAATGAATTATCGCGCCGGGACAGCGTTACGTGCCAGCCAGCTTAGCAAGCAACAAGCCATACAATTTAGGTGAATAAGCGGCCACTCAAATATCTACGGCTATCTATGTGGAGGTTGGGTTACCCCAACAATGCAATATAAGAATCCTCAGATCGTGCTATGTCCAGCAGGGCTAACGAGGCCAAATAATAACGCATAGCACATAGATAAGCACTGGTCCCCCAAAGGCAACCATGCGAAACAGATCAATCATATGGTAGTACATATAGTAGTCGGATACTGCCATCCGCTATTGCGGACGATAACAATATCCGGGGCGGTCAGCCTTGCGCTAGACAGGTAATCATAGCACCTGTGGCGGCTGGCATGCACGATCTCGAGATTCTGCTCCCTCCCAATGCTTCTACCATCTTTAGTTGCCTAGATTAACCCTACATTTATCTGAAATCACATGCCGTGGTCACATGCTTATCCTCCTAGATGAGTACCTCAGTACGGGTACACTAAGTACGAATCCACCTCGACACCCAAAGTCTTAAATCTGGATTCATTCTTAGTGTAATGCAGCAAGCAGTCAATCAGTCCTAACCACGCTAAAACTACAGGCTAACTACCATGTCCGTGCTGGAAGATGAAATGCACTGCCATATAACACATAGAATCATGTAGCACCTCAGTGCACGCATAGAATAGCACCTCAGTGCACACGTAGAATGGTACCAGCACGGGTACAAGTAGTCAAGTCAGGGACATGGTCATTCGGTCAATCACATGGAGTCCTCTGCCTACATCGTGGCATGGATACCAAGTTAGGTACGTGGTCAGGATCTCTACTATAGTAGCATCTCAAGTACACATGGGGTCTACAGCTCTAATCATCAAGTCGGTCTACCCACCGGATCAATCTATCAATAGTCTTCCCATCCCCGATGGGATAAATATCATATCAGGAAAATACGATCACTTGGTACTAGGCTAATCACTAAAGACAATGCTAGGCCCTTTGGCTCACAAGAATCTTCCGAGTCAATGATCACAGGCTATCAGCAACTAAGTCTCCCAACTACCGGGATACAGCAAAGGTACCAGGTTTGGGGCGCTTGGGAAGTCGAGTAAAAATCATATATTGATATCCTCGATATTCTATTCGTTCCGCGAGACACTCGCACCAATATCAAAATCCAAGAGTCCTCAAGACATATCTGATCAAATTAGAACATCACCAAAGAACTAGTAACACTATCTAAGAATCTACTTAGTCTACCATAACCACTATCTCAATATCTTATCTCCTCATAGTCAATCCTCGAATCAGATCATAATTCCAACACATGGGTCAACACTAAACAACGCCGTCGGAAGATGGCAAGGATTGTGTGAACCACTCTGGATCAGATCCACAACCCTTAAACCAAACAAGGACCAGGGTTGCAGATCTTCACCCGAGTAGAACCACTCTCCTTACACTATTCGGCGGACAGGACAGACAATAGGATAACAAACTAAACTAGAACACCATCTAAAAAGAAGGGTCACAGGTCAAGAGTCCAATGGGTTATACCGTCGAAAAGGCAAGGATTGCGTGAACCACTCTGGATCAGATCCACAACCCTTAAACCAAACAAGGACCAGGGTTGCAGACCTTCACCCGAGTGGAACCGTTCTCCTTACACAATCCGGCGGACAAGACATGTCAAGACGCTAGGCGACTAATCTAGTCGGGAGTCTACCTAGCAGGCAATGAGATCAGGGATGCTATACCAAGAAGAACATGCATGAGTTCAATCCCGTAAACCAAAGGAATGGTTCTGCCCAATCCTTCGAACCAAATTTCCAACCGGGAATTCTGAAAAAATCCGGCAGAGTCTCCTTTGTAATCTGGATGGGAGCACCCTACGAATAGGGGCTAAAACCACTCGGCGCAACCCGCCACAGAATCGCAGAATCGCAGGCTGAGAACACTAAGTCTCAGCTACCAGCAGCACTACGATGCGTACTGGAAATCAATCGAACCCGAGACCACTAAGTCCCGGCCTCCAGCAGCGCTACAATGCGTACTGGACGCCAAGCCAACATACATATTAATAAAATAATCGCCTCGCAGGGCGCACCACAACACATGTCCATAAATCCCTAACCCAAGCACAATCACCGCCACAAGTAAAGTTAGCCAAAGTCGTTACCCGACCGCGAGTCGGACACGGGGCATATGGGGACAATCCGTACAAGTGAGTCGTGCTCGTGTCCTCGGAGGTGTGAATGACCCATCCGAGTCGTCCGATACGGTCTATCCCAGTATCGGACCAAACTAGTCTAGGTTATCATCATGGCAGTTCTACTACTAGACTACACTAATCATGATTATACAATTTACAAGTACAAATTAATTAAATACAATAAAAATCCAGGAGAGAGGGCAAGAGCCGTCGATGAGCAAGGGATACTTGCCTAGGGGGCTCGGCTAGGTAAGCAAGTCTTCGGCAGTCGCGATCCAAGCTAGCACGCCATTCGAGATCCTCAGAATATACTGTATAGGTCCCGCAAGCAGTGCAGGCATCTGGCACGAAAACCGAGGCACGCGGACCGATATAGTCACGCAAATCGAGACATGCACGTATATCGAGACGCGCACGAGAATCAAGATGACTCAAAGATCGAAATAAACAGAAGACAACGTGCACGTAAATCGAGATACGCACGTAGATCAAAGAAATTACGAATATCGGGATGGCACACGAATCAACGTGACACGCAAATTGAGGCGTGCATACAAGTCGACGTATGCACGCAAATCAATGCGGCATACAAGTCGACGTATGCACGCAAATCGATACGGTACGGAGTCCAAGGTGATACGCAAACCAAGGCGGCACGTTAATTCGTACGTGCACGTAAACCGGGATGGCACAAAGTCCAAGGTGGCATACATACCAATACGGCACGCAAATCGATGCATGCACGCAAAACAATGTGACACTGAGATCAAAGTGGCACGCAACCGAGGCGACACGTAAATCGGTGTGGGTACGCGAATCGGTGCTACACGAAAATCAAGAAAGACACAAAGGCCGAGACACGAAAATCGAGAAGATGCACCAATCGATATGGCACGGTGCCCGAGGCAGCACGGGGCTCGAGGCGACCCGCTGCCCGAGGCAGTACGTGAATCAGGGTGCACGAAAACTGGGACAGCACGCACACCAAGGTACGTGCAACCCGAGACGATACAAAATCAAGGAGCCACAGAGTACGAGGCGACACGTACACCGAGGTGCACGCATTCCAAGGGGTTCTGTCATGCCCCAGAACCAGAATACTGGAGAGCGGGGGAATGACTCAGCCAGCTACGTATTACGGGTAGATGAATACCGTATAATACGATCAATGTTGTCTAACCAGACGAGGGGGTGCATACTATATGAAAGTCTTACTATGGTCACTTCACATCTATTGTCTCAATCGTTCAAACAAGAAACAGTAATAGAGAACATGTAAGATAAAGCAGTAAGGCATCCCAAACGCTCAGTCAAAATGTTCTTGAGATCTGGCTTTACAAAACATAGCCAGATGGTATAGTAACGTATACACAATTGTTATTAGCTGCAGTCTGACTTAATTACAATTATGTAAAATTAAGTGCAAGACAATCCGACTAACATGTCGGTGCCAAACGGCTAAGTATAAAGTAAATAGCAAAACGAGCGGTGAAGTAAGGGACCCACTCGAGTCCTCCTTCGATCATTCTTCTAGTATTGACCATCTTGGAGGTGGAAGTAAGCTGGATCCTCGGAGACCGGCTCTAAATCTGGCCATGCAAAACCAGAGAGGTTAGACCTCTAATAGCAAGTACCACAAGGAAGGACGATATGAAGGATTAAACCAGTAAGTAAAAGAATATAATGATAATAGATCTCTGTTTTCCACTAGGATTCACATCACATCACGACACTTCGAACCAACCTCCCAACCAAACAAGGACAGAAGTTAGCCCGTCATGTCCTGACATTCTGATCATCCCAGTTAGGTAACAGAGTAGTGCAGTACACAAACAAATCATCTTGAACGGCCAATCAACTACCACGGCTTGCTAATGTGAGTTCCAAGTTATCCTGGAATTTATGCAATTAGGGATTCCTCAGTTCTTACTATATGCGAGCAAGGCTAGTCTATCCAGTTAACCATGTGTACCATGCATGAATTAGACGAGTCCTAGCAGGACGCCCGTCAATATACAATATACAATAATAATAAAAGCAGACATTGCTCCCTGTCCGTGTGGCAGGTTTACAGTATCTGTGGGGACCAGCCGGCCCGTCGGGTACTACTCGTCCCAAGGGGGCTGCCATGTAAGAACTCGGGAATCCATTCTCTCCATGCCATCATTATTTTATTTAACTTAATAGTCTCTACGTTAAGCGAATTCCCATGTCGTGGATCATGGTCATTCAAATGAGTACTTTTGTACGGGATACGATATGCGCAACTCTACAACGATACCCGTGCGGCTATGTTGTAGGTATTACATAGCATGATGCAACAATCAAATCTAACTACGGAGTAATCATGCCTTGACCATAAAGTATACATGCTGGTTTTTGCAAGAAAATAAATAACTAAATAAATAAATAAATAAATAATTTGAAGCCTGCATGTGCCTGTATGCCAATATTCGGGATCGGCTAATCGAGTACAATAGTTTATTACATGAACGTGTCTCATTCATTCAATTTAATAAGACGACTAGCCAGCCTCTTAGTTCCAACTAGGAACGCATGATCAATTATTAGTCAATGTCACAATCATTATCAATGGTGACAAGGCATGAAAGTCAATTATTATTATATGGGGTCGAGCCTATAACTCCTCAGAGTTAAGTTCTAGTCATACTGGGTATCCATGGATCAATCAAGACACATGATACATTCCACATAACAATCTGTATTAACAATATTAACATATCATGATTTATCAAGTTCATGCAAAAAGGTGTAAGGATATAATAGAAGAATTATCATGCCATCATTAAATGAATAAGTTATAGAGCAAATAGTAACACCCAGGTTAGAAAGTCACGCCAACAAGTCTAAGCTAAGGCCAAAAGTCACGCCAAGTCTAGTAGGAGTGAGCGTGAAAAGTAATTCACGCTGGCATGCACAGTGTGAGCGTGAAGAGAAATTCACGCAAACTCAAGTGAGCGTGGAAAGGTGACAAAAAAATCCACGCACGCAAGGATGTGCGTGACTAAAAATCCACGCACGCTCATGGATGTGTGCGTGACTGAAAATACACGTACTCATGAATATGTGCGTGACTGAAAATACACGTACGCTCATGAGAACGTCAGCGTGACTAAAAATACACGCACGCTCATGAGAACGCTAGCGTGACTAAAAATACACGTACGCTCCTGAGAACGTCAGCGTGACTAAAAATAGACGCACGCTCATGAGAACGTTAGCGTGACTAAAAATATACGCACGCTCATGAGAACGTCAGCGTGACTAAAAATACATGCACGCTCATGAGAACGTCAGCGTGACTAAAAATACACACAGAACACGTAAAGACGTGTGCGTGACTAGGCTGATGTTTTACGTGAGCACGTAAGAACGTGTGCGTACAACATCTCCCGAACTCCAAGTCCTATGGAGCCTTCGTTCCAGTGCCAGAAATACACGCTAAGTTGGTGGACCAAGAACCCATGAACAGCCGAATACAAAAACTTAGATCTAGAAGAAACAAGCCAACGAAATCCAAAATACTAAGTAGTAAACTCTCTTAGAATCATAAGAAGAAGCCAAATGAACCATAAAAACATGGTTCTCATATAGAAGCAAGTTTACACTTGCCTCCTGCTGCTGCTGCTGGTAGGTGGAGAAGTGATGAGAGGAAGAAGAAGAAGTAATGGTGAAGGAGAAGTTAATGAGGAGAGAGAATGGAGGGGGTGGCTTTAAATAGGGGGAGTGGTGGTAGGTGGGGTGTTGGGCCGGGTTGCATGGGGGATCTATCAAGGCCAACCCGAAAGACTAACTAAAGCAGAAAATAAAATACAGGTAATAAAATTGCAGAAAATAAAATTACAGGAAATTATTTAACATGAAAATTAGAGAGCAGATAATTAATTAACATGGAATTATAGGAATTTAAATACAGGATACTACATGATAAATACTAAATAATTATACATGATAAATACTAAATAAATACATTCAAGCAATATACGTATTAAAATACGCATTCTGGGAACGGGGAGTGACATCTCTACCCACCTTGAAAAAATTCCGTCCTCGAAATTTCAAATTCAAGCAAGATAGAGCATCGGGGCTAAACCAATCTAAGTACAAGCAATTCAGTCAAGCAATCATTTTACAATGTCCATAGCAAGTAATATATATGTAAATCCATCAATCTACGATATCAAGCAATTCTACCCATAAGGTGATAAGCATGAGGAATCAGGACAATCAAGGTATACAAAAAAGATATACCTTGTGAGTCAAATAAGTATGGATACCGTGATCGGATATCATCCTCACGTTCCCACGTTGACTCTCCCAAGGAGTGATGACCCCAAGCAACATGGATAAGACTAATTGTTCGGTTCTTGAGTATCTTCTCTCTTCGGTCCAAAATGGACACAGGTTGTTCCTCGTAAGACAGGTTGGTACCAACTACCAGCTCAGAATGATCGAGGATATGACTTGGGTCCGATACATACCTACGTAATTGAGATACATAAAATACATCATGCACCTCTCGTAACGAAGGTGGGAGGGATAAACGATAAGCAACATCGCCTATCCGATCAAGGATAACAAATGGGCCCACGTACCGCGGACTCAATTTCCCGTGAACGCCAAATCTAATGACCCCACGAGTAGGTGAGATTCGCAAGAATACGTGGTCTCCAATAGAGAACTCTAGCAGCCTACGATGCTGGTCCGCCCAATGACGATGCCGATCCTGCACAACACGAAGTCGCTCTCTAATTCCTTTAACCACTTCAACCGTCTGAACAATCATTTCTGGGCCTAACATCTTCCTCTCCCCGATATCATCCCATGCAAGCGGTGACCTGCACTTCTTACCATATAATGCTTCAAATGGCGCCATCTGGATACTGGCTTGATAACTATTGTTGTATGAGAACTCGACCAAGTACAGGTGACTCTCCCAAGACCCTCCAAAATCTAGAGTGCAAGCTCGCAACATATCTTCTAAAGTCTGAATCGTTCTTTCCGATTGCCCATCCGTCTGCGGATGGTAGGCCGTGCTAAATCTTAACTTGGTACCCAGACTATGATGTAAGCTCTTCCAGAAATATAATGGAAAGCGGGTATCTCGATCCGATACAATACTGACAGGGACTCCATGTTGCCTGACTATCTGTTGCATATACAACTCTGCCAACTTTTCTGTAGATTGTCCTACTCTGAAAGGAAGAAAGTGTGCTACCTTCGTAAGTCGGTCCACTATTACCCAAATAGCGTCCTTACCACTTGGTGATCTCGGTAAACCGGTCATAAAGTCCATTGTAATATGCTTCCATTTCCATTCCGGAATAGGAAGCGGTTGTAATAACCCAGCTGGCCTCTGCTGTTCTGCCTTCACTTGCTGACATACCAAGCAACGGGAAACAAATCTAGCTATCTCTCTCTTTATCCGTTCCACCAGAAATGCTGCTTGATATCTTGGTACATCTTGGTCCCTCCAGGGTGAATAGAATACTGAGAACTGTGAGCTTCTGCCATAACCTCATGTCTGATATCTCCACTAGACACACATAGACGTGATCCAAACCTAAGTGTACCATCTTCATGAATTCTCATCTCCTTTCTGAGTCCTGACTCACATTCTGCCCTAAGCTTCTGAATCCTTGGGTCCTGTGCCTGAGCTGCCTTGATTCTGCCTACCAAGTCGGATTGAACTTGCAGACTTGCTAGAACTCCTACATCACTAGGAAGTATAACTTCGATGCCCATCTCCTGAAGGTCTTCTAAGATATGCCTCTGTATTGTTAACATAAATGCGCCACCTCTTCTGCTGAGAGCGTCTGCTACTACATTCGCCTTGCCTGGATGATACTGAAGTTCCACGTCATAATCCTTAATCAACTCCAACCATCTTCTCTGCCTCATGTTCAGTTCCTTCTGAGTAAAGATGTACTTCAGACTTTTATGATCTGTGTACATCTCCACTCGGTCACCATATAAGTAATGCCTCTATAGCTTCAGAGCAAACACTACTGCTGCTAACTCCAAATCATGAGTTGGGTAATTCTTCTCGTGGTCCCGAAGTTGCCTAGATGCATACGCTATCACCTTCCCATGTTGCATAAGGACACATCCAAGTCCTTTACCCGATGCATTACAATATACTGTAAAACCTCCGGGTCCAACTGGTAATGTAAGAATAGGTGCTGATATCAACTTCTGCTTCAAAGTCTCAAATGATGCCTGACATTCTGCCGACCAAACGAATGGTACATCCTTCCGGGTCAAGCGGGTCATGGGTGCTGAAAGCCTTGCAAAGTCTGACACAAACCTTCTGTAATATCCTGCTAATTCCAAGAAACTTTGCACATCTGCTACGGTCTTGGGTACTGGCCAACTTTCTACTGCTTCTATCTTCCTGGGATCTACTGCTACTCCAGCTCCTGATATGATATGACCCAAAAATGAAATGTGATCCGACCAAAACTCACACTTACTGAGCTTGGCATACAACTGGTTCTCTCTCAGAACCTGCAACACTTTCCTGAGGTGGTCTTCATGCTCCTCTTCACTAGCAGAGTATACGAGAATGTCGTCAAGAAACACAATGACAAACTGGTCTAAGTATGGCATAAAGATACGATTCATCAAATCCATGAATATTGCTGGAGCATTGGTCAAACCAAACGGCATTACTAAGAATTCATAATGCCCATACTTCGACCTGAACGCTGTCTTGGGAATATCTTCCTTCCGAACCCTCACCTGATGGTACCCTGAACGAAGATCTATCTTGGAGAAAACTCTAGCTTTGCTCAACTGATCAAATAAGTCATCGATCCTGGGTAATGGGTACTTGTTCTTCACTGTTGCCGCGTTAAGCTTCCTGTAGTCAATGCACAATCTGGATGACCCATCCTTCTTCTCCACAAGTACCACTGGTGCTGCCCATGGTGACACGCTAGCTTGGATGAACTTCTTCTCCTTCAGTTCCTCTATGTGCTGATATACCTTGGCCTGCTCTGAATCCGCCATTCTGTAAACCCGATCTGATATCGGTTTAGTTCCTGGTGCCAATTCTATGCTGAACTCAATATCTCTAACTGGTGGTAAACCTGAAAGTTCTTCAGAAAATACGTCTAGAAATTCTTCAACTACCTTCGGAATCTGAACTTCTTCCATTGCCGCTATTACTCCCTGCTCTTGCTGAGTTGCCTCTGATCTGACTAAGGTAAACCGCTTCATGCCTGGAATATCAAAAGATACACTCCATCTACGACAATCTATTGTCGCATGACTGTCTTTCAGCCAGTCCATGCCTAAGATAACGTCGAAATTTCCAACAGGAAATTCTATCAACCGGGCGGGTAAGGAATGCCCGCAAACTACAACGCTACACGCTAGAATAACTCTACTAACTCCTACGAGCCCATTACCAGTGAGTATATTCAACCTCCCTGGCAATGCCTCAAACTCCATTCCTAGCCGTGTCGCAAATCGTGCAGATATAAATGAATGGGATGTTCCCGAATCAAACAATGCTACTGCGGGATATGAGGCGACGAGAATGTTACCTGCCACAACATCTTTCGATGCCAATGCCTCTTCCAAGGACAAAGTGAATGCTTGCCCTCGACCTCCTTGCTGATTTCCATGCTACGGCCTAGCCTGATGCTGTTGCTGGCCCCTTCCTTGATGATGCTGGGGTGGTCGATGCTGGTGTTGCTGCATCGGCGGTCCCTGCTGCCGAAACATCTGAGCATGCGGTACTATTGGACGCTGTGCCAATGGCCTTACTGCCATCGCTGGTCCTCGATACTGGCCTGCCCCTGGTGCTGGCAGAGCAGGAAACTGCTGCCCTGGTCCTCCTGCTCTCGAATTCATGGGACATGTGGTAACCCGATGATCTGGATTTCCACATATCAGACACAGTCCATTCAATGTCCGACACACATCTCTAGTGTGTCCCATCTTCCTACAATAAGTGTAGCCCGCCGGGGGTTGCTAGTTTTTCCTCTGTTGCTGTTGCTGTTGCCTGGGTGGTGGTGCTGGTCCTCGTATCGCCACATCGTGGATACGAATGCCAGTGGATGGTGCTGTTGTTCGGGGCGCTGCTCCCCCTCCTCCTTCAATCTGACTGTGGGATCTCTTCTGACCCCCAGTCCTTACTGCAAGCCTCTGAATAGTGATCTCATGCCTTCGAGTTGCCGTTAATATCTCGTCAAAAGTCTGGTAATTGTGTCCCTCTATCAATTGCAAGAGTTCAAGATGAAACCCTTGCTGAAATCTCATGGCCCTCTGGCGCTCTGTTGCTACCATCTCTGGGGCGAATCTACTCAATCTGCAGAACTCCGCTGCATAAGCATCTACAGTCTTGCCGGCCTGCCTGAGGTTGATAAACTTCTGTTGTAGCTCAAACTGTGCCACAACTCTATAGTACTTGGTCTTGAATCTTGCTGTGAAATCGTCCCAAGCCACAGGACGTCTGATGCCCACTTCCTCTGATTTCCACCAATCACGTGCGAGATCCTGAAGTAATAACTTCACTAGATCCACACGTTCTGCTGCCGGTACCTTAGTTGCTGTCAGAATAGCCTCAATATCCTTAAGCCATGCATCTGCTGAGATGGCATCCTCCGTGCCCTCGAAACGGCAGGGGTTGTACTTACAAAACTTGGCTGATGCTCCTGAATCTGGCCTTACCCCTCTTTCCAATGCTGTCTGCAATCCTTGGTTGAGTAGCACATTCTGCTCTTGTAGCTGAGTGTGCATGCGTTGCTGGACCAACATCTGATGTTGCTGAGTAGCCATCATTCCTCTCATGATCTCCAGAAGGGCTGGTGTGTCCACTTGGGTAGGTGGAACTGTTGGTGGTGGTGGAACATCCGGATACTGCATCCAGCTGCTGGTTCCACTATCACTTCTTCCTGGGTAGCCTCCTGAGGCGAGACTGGCCCTTGTTGCTGACCAACAGGGTCAGGTTGTCCATGCTGCTCCTGCTGTTGTCCAGCTCTGACCGATGCGGACGAAGTGCCCCTAAGAAAAGGGACAAGAGAACAATCAAACAACCGGACATGAAGGATCAATGAAGTCAAAGGATACCGGAATGTCAAGCAAGGGTTGAGAATAACGAATCATGAGATCAAGGGAGAACACGTGTGATTGAGACATCCTATAAATCAAAACACCCCACAAGTCTGAACTCAGACCTGCATGGGCCACCACTAAAACCTTGTCACGCCCCAGAACCAGAATACTGGAGAGCGGGGGAATGACTCGGCCAGCTACGTATTACGGGTAGATAAATATCGTATAATACGATCAATGCTGTCTAACCAGACGAGGGGGTACATACTACATGAAAGTCTTACTATGGTCACTTCACATCTATTGTCTCAATCGTTCAAACAAGAAACAGTAATAGAGAACATGTAAGATAAAGCAGTAAGGCGTCCCAAACGCTCAGTCAAAATGTTCTTGAGATCTGGCTTTACAAAACATAGCCAGATGGTATAGTAACGTATACACAATTGTTATCAGCTGCAGTCTGACTTAATTATAATTATGTAAAAGTAAGTGCAAGACAATCCGACTAACATGTCGGTGCCAAACGGCTAAGTATAAAGTAAATAGCAAAACGAGCAGTGAAGTAAGGGACCCACTCGAGTCCTCCTGCGATCATTTTTCTAGTATTGACCATCTTGGAGGTGGAAGTAAGCTGGATCCTCGGGGACCGGCTCTAAATCTGGCCATGCAAAACCAGAGAGGTTAGACCTCTAATAGCAAGTACCACAAGAAAGGACGATATGAAGGACTAAACCAGTAAGTAAAAGACTATAATGATAATAGATCTCTGCTTTCTACTAGGATTCACATCACATCACGACACTTCGAACCAACCTCCCAACCAAACAAGGACAGAAGTTGGCCCGTCATGTCCTGACATTCTGATCATCCCAGTTAGGTAACAGAGTAGTGCAGTACACAAACAAATTATCTTGAATGGCCAATCAACTACCACGGCTTGCTAATGTGAGTTCCAAGTTATCCTGGAATTTATGCAATTAGGGATTCCTCAGTTCTTACTATGTGCGAGCAAGGCTAGTCTATCCAGTTAACCATGTGCGCCATGCATGAATTAGACGAGTCCTAGCAGGACGCCCGTCAATATACAATATACAATAATAATAAAAGCAGACACTGCTCCCTGCCCGTGTGGCAGGTTTACAGTATCTGTGGGGACCAGCCGGCCCGTCGGGTACTACTCGTCCCAAGGGGGCTGCCATGTAAGAACTCGGGAATCCATTCTCTCCATGCCATCATTATTTTATTTAACTTAATAGTCTCTACGTTAAGCGAAATCCCATGCCGTGGATCATGGTCATTCAAATGAGTACTTTTGTACGGGGTACGATATGCGCAACTCTACAACGATACCCGTGCGGCTATGTTGTAGGTCTTACATAGCGTGATGCAACAATCAAATCTAACCATGGAGTAATCATGCCTTGACCATAAAGTACACATGCTGGTTTTTGCAAAAAAATAAATAACTAAATAAATAAATAAATAAATAATTTGAAGCCTGCATGTACCTGTATGCCAATATTCGGGATCGGCTAATCGAGTACAATAGTTTATTACATGAACGTGTCTCATTCATTCAATTTAATAAGACGACTAGCCAGTCTCTTAGTTCCAACTAGGAACGCATGATCAATTATTAGTCAATGTCACAATCATTATCAATGGTGACAAGGCATGAAAGTCAATTATTATTACATGGGGTCGAGCCTATAACTCCTCAGAGTTAAGTTCTAGTCATACTGGGTATCCATGGATCAATCAAGACACATGATACATTCCACATAATAATCTGTATTAACAATATTAACATATCATGATTTATCAAGTTCATACAAAAAGGCGTAAGGATATAATAGAAGAATTATCATACCATCATTAAATGAATAAGTTATAGAGCAAATAGTAACACCCAAGTTAGAAAGTCACGCCAACAAGTCTAAGCTAAGGCCAAAAGTCACGCCAAGTCGAGTAGGAGTGAGCGTGAAAAGTAATTCACGCTGGCATGCACAGTGTGAGCGTGAAGGGAAATTCACGCAAACTCAAGTGAGCGTGGAAAGGTGACAAAAAAATCCACGCACGCAAGGATGTGCGTGACTAAAAATCCACGCACGCTCATGGATGTATGCGTGACTGAAAATACACGCACTCATGAAAGTGTACGTGACTGAAAATACACGCACGCTCATGAGAACGTCAGCGTGACTAAAAATACATGCACGCTCATGAGAACGTTAGCGTGACTAAAAATACACGCACGCTCCTGAGAACGTCAGCGTGACTAAAAATACACGCACGCTCATGAGAACGTTAGCGTGACTAAAAATACACGCACGCTCATGAGAACGTCAGCGTGACTAAAAATACACGCACGCTCATGAGAACGTCAGCGTGACTAAAAATACACGCAGAACACGTAAAGACGTGTGCGTGACTAGGCTGATGTTTTACGTGAGCACGTAAGAACGTGTGCGTACAACATCTCCCGAACTCCAAGTCCTATGGAGCCTTCTTTCCAGTGCCAGAAATACACGCTAAGTTGGTGGACCAAGAACCCATGAATAGCCGAATATAAAAACTTAGATCTAGAAGAAACAAGCCAACGAAATCCAAAATACTAAGTAGTAAACTCTCTTAAAATCATAAGAAGAAGCCAAATGAACCATAAAAACATGGTTCTCATGTAGAAGCAAGTTTGCACTTGCCTCCTGCTGCTGCTGCTGGTAGGTGGAGAAGTGATGAGAGGAAGAAGAAGAAGTAATGGTGAAGGAGAAGTTAATGAGGAGAGAAAATGGAGGGGGTGGCTTTAAATAGGGGGAGTGGTGGTAGGTGGGGTGTTGGGCCGGGTTGCATGGAGGATCCATCAAGGCCAACCCGAAAGACTAACTAAAGCAGAGAATAAAATGCAGGTAATAAAATTGCAGAAAATAAAATTACAGAAAATTATTTAACATGAAAATTAGAGAGCAGATAATTAATTAACATGGAATAATAGGAATTTAAATACAGGATACTACATGATAAATACTAAATAATTATACATGATAAATACTAAATAAATATATTCAAGCAATATACGTATTAAAATACGTATTCTGGGAACGGGAAGTGACAGGTTCGTACCCCAAGGCAGCACGCAAACTGAAGAAGCGACGCTGCACAAGTGCACACTACTCGAGGCAGCACACTGCACAAAGCAGCGCGCTGCTCGAGACAACACGTGCCCCGAGGCACGCAGATCGAGAAAGAGAGAGGCAGACGGAGGGGCTCACCGGGGATGCTCAGCCAGACGGGGCTGGTCGGCGCCGGCGGAGAAGTCAGGGAGAGGGAGAGATCGTCGGGAGTCCGGCCAGGTCGCGGCGGCTCCGCGACAGAGGAAGGGCGGCAGCAGCAGCGCTGCACCACGAAGGGGAGGCGGAGGAGATGGAGGCGGCGGCGTCGGCGGAGGGGGCCGGAGGCCGTGGAGGAGATGGTGGTGAGAGCGGTGGCGGCTCCGGGAAGAGGGTGCTCAGGGAGGAGGCGGCGAAGGCGGTGGCGTTGCTGGTGGGTGATGGTGGTGGAGGGATGAAGATGTCGACGATGGTGGTGGCGGTCGCGGGGGTGACGGGCGGCCGGTGGGGCTTCGGGGGAGAGAGTGAGGGAGGAGAGTGGGGGTTAGGTAGGGGGTGATGTGCCGAGTGAAGTGAGGGGGAGAGAGAGAGTGTAGGTGAGGGGAAGGAGAAACTTCTCCTGGAAGGAGAGTGAGGAAGAGAGAGAATGAAAGGGGTTAGGTAGATATTTGTGAAAAGGGGTAGATGTAGATTCAAGAAATTAATTAATAACAAATAATTAATGAGGGCAAAATCACCTCAAATAAAATAATAAAAATTTCAAATATACCCCAAAATTAAAATCCTCTAAAATACGAAATACAGTCGAAATACAGTCATATACCTATTTCTAAAATAGGGATATGACAATAAATGTTTGCTTGGTATTCCATGTTTGTAGTTTATGTTAATTTACATAGATTTGTGGTAAATTAATTTCAGAAAATATTCAGTATAAGTACACAAAATCTAAACAGTTGTAATATAATGTTCTGAAATTATTAGATGGACTTATTCTAATTTTTATTATTTATTGAAATTAGTCATGATTATTAAAAAAATTAATGTACCATTTTCTCGAATATATTTTATGTTGATGGAAAACTATGATCAGTCCTATATTGAATGAGATTATATTTTAATGTACCATTTGCTCGAAAATATTTTATGTTGATAGAAAACTATCATCAGTCCTATATTGAATGAGATTATATCAAGCTATGTGATCAGTTAGATAATGTCTGTAGTTTTTTATATTGAGCTATGATCAGTACTAACAGTCTTTTGTTCATGATGTTTTGAGGGGTAGAATGAACTTAAATTTTTCTGACAAAAAGTAATGGGTAAAAATAAAAAAAATAAAAAAAATTATAACTGATTTCAGAAAACATTTAAACACAAGTGAATTCAGAACTGATTTATGAACTGTTTTACTAAAGAATTTATGGAAATAAGCAAATTGTTTATTTATGAATTTCAGTTATATAGTTGAGAAAAATTTGCATATCTATATGGTCAAGTATATAAATTTCAGGTTCAACGTTAAACATTACCTGAAATTTATGTGTCTATAAATGGTAGATTGTCTTTCAGTTTTGGATGATATTTATTTAAATGTTTAACGTACGAATTTTTTTTTATTTTAGATAAGAGCAAACATGTTTTAAATGACTAATATAATATTTGGTCATATTTGAATCATATGTTGTTTGTGATATGCTGTTGAGTTAAAAAAAATGATAGATATTTTTATTTTGAGAGAAAGAATCGATTATGTTTTTTATCACTTTATTTTAAACAAAAGAAGAAATTTTAATTTTGATGAAAATAATTTGTAAATCAAAATTACCTCATTATCATGAAAAACACATTCAAGACTGAATGGTTGCCCTTTCCCTCCATATCCGGGTACCTCATAAGACGAATGAGTGGACCTTGATTAAGGATATTTACTTTTTTGATTTGATTTACTATCTAAAAGTAAACATTTAGTTTCGAAATTAACTTTTTTGATTTGATTAAGGAGATTTACTTTTATAAGACATTTTAAATTATATGCTATATTATTTTAACTTGTATTATTTAGTTGTGTGGCATCATACGTAAATATGGCTGTCTTACTTTTATATATTTTTCGGGCTTACATAAAAAAAATTTGGGCTATAATTATTTATATGGTTCTACATTTTAAAATAATGTTGTACATTGACACATTAACTGCAGACACAAACTTTGTAATATTATTATTAATATTTGTACACTTTAAGTAAGTTTAATGTCAATATTTATTTTAAATGTAATATTATGAACTGGAAGTTTGTGAGAAATAAATTATCTTAGTTTGTATTTTAATGAGAATAACATAAGTTCAATTAACATTAATGTACGGCAGCGGCTGAAATTAAAAGCACTAAGGATCAAACTAAGATAATATTATGAACTTGAAAGGGTTTGTTCAACATTATTTGATGTACGACATTTAATCTACCAAAGATGTTAATATCATCTTATTTGCATGAGTGATCAACTTATAATGAGTAAAAAATGGCATTCCTTATAATATTATTACTAATATTTATTTACTTTAAGTAAGTTTAATGTCAATATTTGTTGTAAATGTAATATTATGAACTGAAAATTTGTGAAAAATAAATTAATATGAATATCACATTTATTGTGTTGTATTAAACCTTTTAATTTAGTTATATCTAACAATCACGTTTTTATTCGATATCAATGAGATTCCATGTCCGACAATGTATATTTAGTATGTCCAGCTCTTTTTTATATATATAAATTTGTAGAAAATTAATCTACATGTTCGCATGAAGTTTGTTCAATATTATTTGATGTACGACATTTAATCTAACAAAGATGTTAATATCATCTTTATTTGCATGAGTAATATACTTATATTGAGTGAAAATGTCATTTCTTAAATTTTTTTCATATCAACCTTCATCTTATTGGTAATAATGTTGCATTGTTTGTATCCTAATGATAACCAGATCTCTTACTTACTATTGTACATTAGAACAATTCTATACACGAGTCTCATTTGTCAATACGACTTCTATTTCAATTGAGTCTAATTAATCAAAGTTGGGAGAGGGAATAACTATTAAATGCAACCTCTAATATATGGACTTTTAATATTAGACTTGAGGAGGAGGCTTTCGTTTAAGTCTAATTAATCGTAATCATAATCGAATCTCTTACTTTACTATTATTTATTAGAAATAGTTTTAGGTACGAGTCTCATTTGTCAACATTATTTTTAATTTAATTAGTAGTTATGATGGCATTATAATATTGGTCATACCATATATATTAATCGGAGATTCGTACTTCGCTATGGATATCACTAATGACATTATCAGCATCATGATTTGTAAAATGTGCATATAAAAAAAGGAACATATGTTTTTAGAAAATGACAGTATAAGTCTATGGTAAAATGCTTATAATATATTTATTTCTTTCCACATATTATTACTTATCCTATATAAATGATCTTTAATTTGTTAAATGTTGTACGATATATTTCCTTCTTATTGTAATAAAAGTATAATTTTTTAAAAACTACTAAGCAAACATTAACAACAATAGGTGCATAAATGAATGAATGGAACATCATCTAACCATATACAAACATTCAATATATTGAGATACTGCGAAAGATTATGAGGTATATTATATATTAAACTTTTAATTCCATCAATATGCTAGTAAGCTTCCTTAACTTTCCGCAAACAACTATAATACAAGACAAAAGGTTATAGCTTGACTAAAAGATTTGTTTATCTATAACAGCTGCATCTATCTTGAGAATAATAGAACAAAAACAGCATAAAATGGCATGATTAATCCCTCATGAGATGCCAAAGCTTCACATAAAGATGGATCAAATATTGTCATCCCACTTCTCAAAAAGCTAGACATGAAATATCATTTCGAATTTCTCACAATATTCATGAATCCTCTTTTCATATTGGCATATTGTTGGATATCGTCAATATTTAACTTATAAATTGCATCACATAGTTTGCCATCGCATTGAGTCACAGGAGAAGGACATGAAAGAAGAGAGCAACATGATAAGAACTTTTGCGTCATCCACTATCTTTCTTGCTTCCCATAGTTTATTCGCATGCGTTGCATTATTCATGTCATTCCAAGTAAGCCATGCAACAACAAATCACATTATGGAGTAAATGACTCAATATAAATAATAATTTATTACAATTTTAGATTTATAATAAACCATTTTTATTACACATATCGCAACTTTGAACTTTGCAGGGGCTTATATGTAAAACACCCCCGGGTATAGTATACAGCGACCGCGTCAACAATGTCATAGGCTAGCACACAGAACACGTGACAAACTAATGACGAATGGATATACTAAACGCTACGTGTCGAGCAGGGAAGAAAAGACAGGGTGTTTGGTGATAGAAACGAAACATTTGATCCGGCAGCATCTTGTAGATTTTATTTTTTAGTGCTAATTACTAAAGACTGGTTAAGTATTGTTTATTTCCAAATGGAGTGTACTATATTTCTACAAACTAATAAAGTGCATGAGAATAATTCACCATTTAATAAAACAAAAAAAACTAATGGTCAACTGAATTATAGATATTTATTTGGGAAAAGTGTATTTGCTCAATAAAATATAATTTTTCTTAGTATATGTTGTTTATCGCTTTTGTAAGTCTAAATAGAAATAGAAGAAAGTGACCGATGGTTGTTTCTGCGATTGAATTAACGTGAGTTATTGAAGAGGTTTGGGTTCAAGTCTAGTGTTGATATAACATAATCAAGATGTTTGAACTCAAAGAATTGACACTTAGAAAAGGGTGTTAGTAATTCAATTTGGTAACACTTATAATTTATCTTATATTGAAAAAATAAGGTAAATACGTATATGATCTTAAATGACAGTAATAACAGGGTTCGCAGTATAGATATCGGCATCGGATCCTTCATAGGAGTATCTGTCTCGTCGTTATCGACGGTGTCGACAATTTCGAATCGGAGTATTATTTTTTTACTGAAAAATAAATAATTTTTTTTCTTTTTTATAGATTTAGCTGTAATTTTATGTGTTTTTCTAAATAGTAGTTTGAAATTGAATGAAATAATAGTCATCTTTACTGATTTGTTGATATATGATAAATATTTTTTTTAATTGACATGCTTTTACAATTTTGTTATATTTTTACGTCTTTGTTGATTGATCTTTGATTTCAATTTTTTTTGCCGAGTTGACTGCAAACGAAACCCTCGAAGCCGATATCGGCTAATATCTGTAGCGGTTTGCCAAACCGTATTGGATCAGTATCGACCGATACCGGTAGATACAAACTATGAGTTATAACAATCCATGGATAGAGGTGAAGCTTGAGGATGCTACACAGATGATGATGATTTTATAATCATGATTCATGATGGTGTAGAGTACTAAAGTATATCAAAATTTCGGTCCACACTTGAGTGCTCGCCTTTTGGGCTAGGCCATATTGACGCATTGTAATTATGTAATTAATTTTTTCTGCTAAAAGAGTAGAAAAGGCCGGCCCAAGTTGTAACAGGCCCATGCTTAGTTAGTAATTTAGGCAACCCAATAAAAATGTACCCAGCAAGTCCAAACTCCAAAGTTTGATAAAAAAAAGTAAATTCTTCATGAATTTTGTTAATGTAAATTTGCATAGAAAAAGTTAAAAAGGAAATTCCCATTGGAGCTGCATTACTAAATTTCTGACATTAACAAATGACTTAAATTTTTTTCTTCCATTCCTAGAAATCTTTTTTTTTTTTTTTTTTTTTTTTGGCTCAGCCAGACAAACTTTAACATGGCAAATGGTTTCCACTTGAAAATGGAGCATTTCGGTACCGAAAACTTAAACATCTAATGCTCTCCTCGAGTTGTCATGTGCCATTTGAAATGAAAATTTAATCATAGACTATATCGTCGCTGTACAGAAACTTTGATATAAAGTTTCTACTATTTTATGTGTTTCTATTATTTTGATCAAATATAGATGTCTATATCCCGATCGAGGTCTCTAGCTTGTAATTTTCATGATTAGATGGAAGACCTCTAATTTCAAAGCCCCAAGTAATATATATATATATATATATATATATATATATATATATATATATATATATATATATATATATATATATATATATATAAAAGAGAAAAAAAGATGTATACTGCGGTTCTAGGGTTTAGGCGGCTTGGAACCCTAACGGAGGAGGAGAGTGCCCCTGGCGATGCCTCCGTCGATGCTGACGCAGACGAACCAGCGATGCGAGACGAGGGAGGAAGCTGGACCACCGTGGAGCGGCGCAAGCGGCCTCCGGTTCGACGTGATCAGGGGGTCGGGGGAACCTTTGTGACGCCAAACAACAAAGGTGCAGGCCCGCATACAACCGGAAAGAACTTTCCTAGGGGACCAAGCAGGGGTCCTAATGTCCAGAGCACAACCGGAAATAGGAGGTATAAGGGTGACGGCCAAGATAGGCGGGGAGGCGTGTCACAATTGGGAGGAAGGGTTAGCCAGGCAGTTGCTAAAGAAACAAGAGGAGGAGGTATTAAATCCAACTCTCCCCCAGTAACATGGGCGGAACTGTGTAAACCTGCAGCGGTGCAGGAGGATATAGAGCTTCATTACGTTGAACCTAAATTGGTGGATGGACGGAAAGTGGTGGAGATCACGCCGGACGATCTGGAAGAGACTACGGAGTATTGGCGAAACACCATCATACTGTATGTAATGGGCAATAAGCCGTACTACGGACAACTGAGGGCGTTTGCATTGAGAGTCTGGCGACCAAAAGGCGAGATGGAAATCTTCTCCAGAGAGAATGGCTTCTACTTTATCAAGTTCTCGCTGTCCGAGGATATGGAGCGTGTCCTCGAAGGGGGTCCATGGACTTTTGACGGAAGATTAGTTGTTCTAAAACGATGGTTCCCTGAATCATGTTTTGAGAAGGATAGGCTCACGACAGTCCCGATTTGGATAAGATTTCCGTGGCTGTCCCCGCAACTCTGGAGTATACCGTCAATCATGAAGATGGCAAGCATGGTCAGAAACCCTATACGCACGGACATACCAACTGCAAGGCGACAGCGGCTATCCTTTGTGCGGGTGTTCGTGGAGATCGAAGTTGCGAGAGAGTTGCCTCGGGAGATAGAACTATTGCTGCCTAATGGGGAAAGGATATGGCAGAGCATTGACTACGAATGGGTACCACCATCATGTGCTATATGTGGTTGCTTCGGCCACGTTAAAACTTGGTGCCAAGACAAAGGGGAGATAGTAGTCGACGGGATGGATCTAGTGCATCAGGATACTGTTCCAAATAGGGAGGCACAACAGATGAATAGAGAGATGGCGGTGGTGCCTAGCATAGACACTGGGATGGAGGAGATAGCCCAAGCAAGCAACAGGGAGAGAACCCAAAGGAATATAGAGAAGGATGTAGAGATGAGTAGCGGTGAGCATACGACATCCAAATTGGGGAAGAGACCGGCTCCGGAGACAGGGAACGGAGGAGATGATAGTAGAGTTCGAAGCTCGTGGGATGACAAAGAAGATAACACAAACAGAAGCATGGATAGCCATATGGCGGAGGCATCGCCCAACAGAGCGCCAGAAGCTGCCGTAGGAGGGAAAGAGACTAGGGTGGCGCAAATTGCTCGCGGTTTTGCTGAATCAAGCAGAGGGGATGACAGAGGAGTAGGAAATAGAGAGGCTACCCAAGGAGACGCTCTGACAGCTCCAGCGCTCACAATGGACAATCCGAAGTGGGCACAAATGTTACGGGAAACCCAGGCAAAGCAGGCAGAAAGGAATAGCGACATACGAGCAGAGTCAACAGGTAAGACTATCCCAAATCGTCCGCAGGAGAGTCTTGGGCGTGGATTGGACGGCAAGGAGGATCATTAATGACGTTCCTTACTTGGAACGTCCGGGGGGCGAATTCGATGGGGAGGTGGAAGGAGATTCAGCAGATAGTTTGGAGAAATAAATGCTCCGTCGTGAGTATTATTGAGAGTAAGATAAAATCGGAGGATAGAATTAAATCTCGCACGCCTACTAACTGGATTTCAGCTCATAACATGCAGTTTGGGGGTGTTGCCAGAGTTTGGGTGATGTGGAACTCGCGAGAATGATGTGGGCAAATCAGATTTGTATCCGAGCAGATGATTGTTGTAGACCTCACTAATAAAGGGGGGCTTGAAGTGGTCCTTGGCGCTGTGTATGGACATAATGATCGGAAGCAACGCGGAGCACTTTGGGCAGATATTGTTCGGTTGACAGCACAAGTGGGAGACTCTCGTCCTTTTGTCCTTTGTGGTGATTTCAATGCTATTATGACGGGAACGGAAAAACAAGGAGGCCGACCTGTCCCTGCGACGATCCTTGCTGACTTTCAGAATTGCCTGCTGAGCTCGGGGCTGGCTCGTCTGGAACATATGGGACACATATGGTCCTGGAATAATAGCTCAGCTACTCAACGAGTCTACTGCCAGCTGGACAGGGCTCTTGTCAATAGCAAATGGAGAGAGATTTTCCCGACCGTTCGAGCAGAGGGCTTGCCGCGAGGTACTAGTGATCATACACCAATATTGATCCGACTGGTGGACTTGAAAACTACAGGGAGGCGTCCTTTCCGCTACTGTAACGCCTGGTACTTGGCTGAAGGATATGACGAAGTGGTTACGAGGGCCCTCTCGATCAACGTGGACGGGAACCCCCAATTCCAGTTCACTCGCCTGCTTAGGCGGGCCCCGTCCCGCTCAATCAATCGGTTGAATCGAAACGCCGACGGTGTTCGGACTTAGCCTTGCAATGGCTACTCGGAGACATCGCTCGGTCAAGGCGACCGCTCGCTCAGGTGGGGCAGTTTCGGTAAACTTGCCTCATCTTTGCCTTCACATAATAAATCGCATATTTTTCAACTTGCACAAGTAGGCTTGATAATAAAAGTGACGAATCCACATAGCTAAAGGGAATAATCCCGACGGGTCGAATTGAGTTAGAATATGGAAAGGTCCAAAGATCGGCTTAGAGTTGGTGCACGTCGTGCTTTGAAAATGACACTCGATCCTTCGTCCCGTGGCTTGGGAGAAGGAAAGTTGGTTGAGTAGGCGAAGTCATGAATCGTAGCCTAAGTCATAGACGTCGCCCACATGAATGCTTCATAAAGCATGCACGGTCCTGTCGTCCAAGGCTTGGCATAGCCTTGGCTTGTCCCATGAGTTAAGTTGCGTTGCACAGCTTGTGCCATAAGTCTAGGCACCCAAATGACTTGGTCGTTCAAAGTTGAACGCGTGCTCGGCACGTTCCATCGAGGCAAGGCTTGACGCGGCCTTTGCTCGTTAAGTTATAGGCTTGAGTAAGTTAGGCAAAGTTATGTCGGTCGACCTAAGTCATTCCAAGTGCTGTCCCGTTCATTCTGCGGTTGTCAGGTTAAATAGTCCCACGATCCCAAGGCCCGTCATATAAAGTATGACTTGGGCGATAGCGTCGCGTAGAACGGAAGTCGGTTTGAGGCACGATGCACGGACCTAGTGTTAAGGCAGGAACCACGGTTGATTGAATTAGTTTTTGGAGAAAGGATTATTGAATAGGCTTTGAGTTGAATGAAATGATATGGTAACATAGAAAGAATGCTCGCGACCGTGGGTCGTCGAGGGGTCTCAAATGATGGAAAGAATGCTCGCGACCGTGGGTCGTCGAGGGGTCTCAAATGATAGAAGGTTTGATATTGGGTTTGAAAGAGGTGGTAACATTGAAAGAGGAATGACTGTGTGAGACGTCAGTTTGTGTCGAGTCTTGCATGGTCATTGGACAACTTGTCGACAAGGAGGAGTTTCCATGCACGACAATCCTGGGCGCCATGGGACCGCGGCGTTCCGGAGGAAAACAGGTATAGCCGTAGTTGGACGAACCGCTCGGGTCATTCGGGAACTTTCAGCGGGGCTAGCTACCTGCGCTGAAAGGGTCGCCGAATGGCAAGGCTATAGTCCAGGATAGCTTGTGGTGTTAGTGACCAATTCATATAGATGGGTCGGCACGGGCGACAATCCGCGTGTGTGCCTTTGGATTGAGTAAGTTGGATGTGTGTACAGTTAGAACACATGGTTTGGTCCTAAGATTTGGCATCAACATAGGCGACGTGCTACGGCACGAGATGCGACGTCGGTCTTAAGTTGTTGGCATATAAGTTGCATAAGTTATGGTTTTGAGTTGTCTTGAGTTTAAGTCAGAAAATGCCGCAAGGCGAAGTTGGTCAAGTGATACTTAGGCCAGAAGTCTTGATTGGGTCTGTTGGTGATCGAAGTAGCAATGGCCGCGAGGCGGCGATATGGTGAAGTCACATTGAGTTGCGAGGTACGGTATGATGGATTTGTAAGCACGATCACACGAAAATGGAGCTTCATCGCGTAGTTGCGTCTCTGATTATGGCCGTAAGGCAAAACACGACTTGATAGGTTAACGTTGTTGAGTTAACATTGATGTTGCAAGCACGGGATGGTCTAAGGACACAAAATAAGCAAGGCGTCGGTCATAAAACTGATCCTAAGGCAAGACTAGAAAGACAATCGATAAGAAGTGACTATGTTGCACAAAGTAAATCAAACGTGTTGGGTTTATATGGGTGGGCGAGGAGCTCATTCCACCAGTACAGTTGAGTACTGACACCCACATAGTTTTCATGTGCAGGCACAGGTAGAAGCTTGTGGCGTGGAGCTCGCTTGGATGCGTCGAGGCACGGAGTTCCTTGGCGATTCGAAGCGTGCGGCCGCATGGAGTAAAGACTTATATGGGACATAATGTATGGACGTCGCCTTCCGAAGCTTCCGCTGGATCAAGACTTGTAATTGAGAGATGAGAGAGAGCTGAGTGACTTGTAATGTGAGATGAGTGAGCTTGAGTGAGCTTGAGAGACTTGTAATATTGGCCTTGCGCCCTAGCATAATCTTTGCTTCAATATCAATAAAAGAGTATTTTGCAATGACTTGTGTTTTGTTCTAAATTCCGCTGCTATTATTCAATGTCTCTGCTCGGGACTTCTGTGCGACGACCCCGTCGTAGCCGCTAAAATCGGCCGTTATAGAACCCGTCTTGCACGAACGCAATCTAGGCTCGTGCGGCATCACGCCTTAGCGAGGACGATCGCTCCTACGGGAGCAGGGCGTGACATAATGGTATCAGAGCACGGCTTTACGTCCTTGGACTTTCGATTGAATTCTTTAACTTCGATGTTTCCGCAAAACTCTGTTGCTTTCGCAAAGTTGATATCGTTGGTGCGCTCTCTCTCAAATGTCCCACGGGATGTCCATACAATAAGTCTAACTATTTTGTAAAACATAGGAGAACCATTTTTGTCAAAACAAAAAGATGGTTTGCGTAAGCATGGTTGGCTAAGTCGGGCTGGGCATTTACACCAAAGTTGCGTCGACCTTAGAAAAGTCGAGTGCGGGATTCGTAATGTTTCGAGCTATAATGAGTTGAACTCGATTGCGTAAAGTAAGTCGACTATCGATAGGGATGCTATCGAGCGACGATAATGTCGGTGCGATATAGATGAGCGTGCTTGAAAATTGAGGAATGGTTCGAACGAAAAATTCGAAGAAGCCGATTTTGATTCGAATGATAGTTTTGAGGATTTGTTGAATGACTTCATTCCTGAGTGGTGTATGCGATAGTCTCAGGAATGACGATCGATCGATTAAGGATGTGGGGTGTCAATGAGTCTATCAGCAAGCGTCGCATGGATGCAAAGCCATAGATTGAGTATCGTTAAATAAGTGGTAGTCTTGAGTTTTGACGAGTGGATTCGAACGACCTAGAAATTTACGTGCACGGGATTGAGGATTGTGCCAAGTATGAAACGCGAGAATGATTGAGTAGGTGAAATCGAATCGAGAAAAAGTTAAGACGTAGGAAACAGATGACTTGATCAAAGAAATTGATACGAATCGCATATGAAAAGTTAGCACGACGGGAAGATAGCGTGCATGAAAAAGTTTGATTCGAATGTTTGAAAATGACTTTAAGGATTGGATTGAACGTTGCTCGATGATTGAGTTAACAAAGGGACGATACGAATTGAGAAAATGCATTGGTCGATGACTTAAGATGAACGGATGAACAATACGTGAAATTGAGTTTGAGGAATTTGATGTTGAGAATGGCTCGAGGGATAATGATCAAACTTGAATTTGAAAGTCGAGGAGATTATCCAGTTGGACGATAGCATCATTCGCACGACTCGAAATTGGTTGTAAAGGAAGATCGTCAGGTTACGTATATCGTCGATGGTAATGAGGCATATCAAAGATCGATATGCGATAACTCGGGGGTACTCTGACTCGGCGAATGACGATCGTACAAGTGTTATTGTTCAGTTGGATGCGATACTTAGGATTTTGATCGAGATGAATGTTGGATGAAAACGATCGTGTCTTGATGGTTACGTTGATAGCCACAACGTCGATGATCTTGTCTTGCGCGAGCACAACTCCATCCTCGCACATGCGTCGCGTCGGATTTGGGGCGATTGTTTCACGTGAGCGCTGACATGGTGATTTATGTCGCAGGAATGATCGAACTCGAAAAATCATGATGCGACAACTTTGATTGTCTCGACTTGTCGGTTTGATGCGAAGGAAAATTTGAGGATGATAGGACTTGCGATTGATAAATAAATAAAACTTGAGGATTGAGTAGGTCCAATTCGCGCATCGAGAATGAATTAGTCTAGACACAAAACAAGAGTTACGTCCCGATGAGAATGATTATCTTGCGGGAGCGTGTATGGTGATTCGTGCCCACCGTGGATAATCTGACTCGCGTGAGATCGGGGCGCAATATATTGTTAAGTCAGACGACCTTGTGATCGATTACGTGAATTGGAATAGATGACTTCGGAAGTATGGAATGTGAAATTGTGGTTTAGCGATGAATTGTGTCGTAGCGTGCTTGACTTGGAGATTGATGGGCAGATTATGTCGAACGTGTGCGAAGAGATAGACTATATGAAATGGCTTGATAAACGAATGATATCGATACGTCAAGGGATTGGTTGAACGTGAATTATCGTAGGATGGCTTTGCTGAACGACTCGGACCCCGTGCGACAAATATTAGAATGTGCGTAGGGAATCAATGCTCGATGTTTAGAAATCGGAGTGATACGAGCTTGGGTAGCAAACCCCGTACTATCAACTTGGTTTGACCTTAGGATGGGGGTCAGTGTTGATATTGTTGTTTGGGAACTATGATTCCAATACTGACTAAATTGACTTTAGCCTGGAAAGATGGCCTAGCGGTTAGGCGAGATGTCCATGTTGCGAGAGTTAGCATCGGTAGGATTGATTTTCAAGATTGAGTGGATGGATCGATAGATGGAATTGGATTTGCTATCACGAGGCTTGGCTGAAATGCATGTATTTCGGGAACGCCTGGAATGTGTGCACGATCCAACCAAGTGATACGTTAAATTCAAGTGAGACTTGAGGAACGGAGAGTGTCGAGGATTTGAAATCGTGAGTTGTGAAGAAAAGATTGTGGATAGCACGAGTGTGGCTCGGATTGAGGGAACGCATAGGAGAATTGTGTGCGAGAGTTCGTGAATGTTGAGTAAAGTGATAAGTCGATAAGTGTACTCAGTTAGTTTCGAGGATAAAACTTTTTCTGAGTGGTGTATGATGTAGTGCCCCGTCCCGCTCAGTCAATCGGTGGAATCGAAACGCCGACGGCGTTCGGACTTAGCCTTGCAACGGCTACTCGGAGACATCGCTCGATCAAGGCGACCGCTCGCTCAGGTAGGGTAGTTTCGGTGAACTTGCCTCATCTTTGCCTTCACATAATAAATCGCATGTTTTTCAACTTGCACAAGTAGGCTTGATAATAAAAGTGACGAATCCACATAGCTAAAGGGAATAATCCCGACGGGTCGAATTGAGTTAGAATATGGAAAGGTCCAAAGGTCGTCTTAGAGTTGGTGCACGTCGTACTTTGAAAATGACACTCGGTCCTTCGTCCCGTGGCTTGGGAGAAGGAAAGTTGGTTGAGTAGGCGAAGTCATGAATCGTACCCTAAGTCATAGGCGTCGCCCGTATGAATGCTTCATAAAGCATGCACGGTCCTGTCGTCCAAGGCTTGGCATAGCCTTGGCTTGCCCCATGAGTTAAGTTGCGTTGCACAGCTTGTGCCATAAGTCTAGGCACCCAAATGACTTGGTCGTTCAAAGTTGAACGCGTGCTCGGCATTGCACGTTCCATCGAGGCAAGGCTTGATGCGGCCTTTGCTCGTTAAGTTATAGGCTTGAGTAAGTTAGGCAAAGTTATGTCGGTCGACCTAAGTTATTCCAAGTGTTGTCCCGCTCATTCTGTGGTTGTCAGGTTAAATAGTTCCACGATCCCAAGGCCCGTCATATAAAGTATGACTTGGGCGATAACGTCGCGTAGAACGGAAGTCGGTTTAAGGCACGATGCACGGACCTAGTGTTAAGGCAGGAACCACGGTTGATTGAATGAGTTTTTGGAGAAAGGATTATTGAATAGGCTTTGAGTTGAATGAAATGATATGATAACATGGAAAGAATGCTCGCGACCGTGGGTCGTCGAGGGGTCTCAAATGATGGAAAGAATGCTCGCGACCGTGGGTCGTCGAGGGGTCTCAAATGATAGAAGGTTTGATATTGGGTTTGAAAGAGGTGGTAACATTGAAAGAGGAATGACTGTGTGAGACGTCAGTTTGTGTCGAGTCTTGTATGGTCATTGGACAACTTGTCAACAAGGAGGAGTTTCCACATGCGACAACCCTGGGCGCCATGGGACCGCGGTGTTCCGGAGGGAAACAGGTATAGCCGTAGCTGGACGAACCGCTCGGGTCATTCGGGAACTTTCAGCGGGGCTAGCTACCTGCGCTGAAAGGGTCGCCGAATGGCAAGGCTATAGTCCAGGATAGCTTGTGGTGTTAGTGACCAATTCATATAGATAGGTCGGCACGGGCGGCAATCCGCGTGTGTGCCTTTGGATTGAGTCAGTTGGATGTGTGTACAGTTAGAACACATGATTTGGTCCTAAGATTTGGCATCAACATAGACGACGTGCTACGGCACGAGATGCGGCATCGGTCTTAAGTTGTTGGCATATAAGTTGCATAAGTTATGGTTTTGAGTTGTCTTGAGTTTAAGTCAGGAAACGCCGCAAGGCGAAGTCGGTCAAGTGATACTTAGGCCAGAAGTCTTGATTGGGTCTGTTGGTGATCGAAGTAGCAATGGCCGCGAGGCGGCGATATGGTGAAGTCACATTGAGTTGCGAGGTACGGTATGATGGATTTGTAAGCACGGTCACACGGAAATGGAGCTTCATCGCGTAGTTGCGTCTCTGATTATGGCCGTAAGGCAAAACACGACTTGATAGGTTAATGTTGTTGAGTTAACATTGATGTTGCAAGCACGGGATGGTCTAAGGACACAAATTAAGCAAGGCGTCGGTCATAAAACTGATCCTAAGGCAAGACTAGAAAGACAATCGATAAGAAGTGACTATGTTCCACAAAGTAAATCAAACGTGTTGGGTTTGTATGGGTGGGCGAGGAGCTCATTCCACCAGTACAGTTGAGTACTGACACCCACATAGTTTTCATGTGCAGGCAGAGGTAGAAGCTCGTGGCGCGGAGCTCGCTTGGATGCGTCGAGGCACGGAGTTCCTTGGCGATTCGAAGCGTACGACCGCATGGAGTAAAGACTTATATGGGACATAATGTATGGACGTCGCCTTCCGAAGCTTCCGCTGGATCAAGACTTGTAATTGAGAGATTAGAGAGAGCTGAGTGACTTGTAATGTGAGATGAGTGAGCTTGAGTGAGCTTGTGTAACACCCAGTTTTCTGAAATTGGGGTATTTTTGAAAAATTATTATTTTTATTATTTATTAATGGTGTTTTAGTCATGATATGATTTTTGGTGATTTTAGATAATTTAAAACTATTTTTCTAAGTCACGACTTATGACTTTGTGATTTTACTAGTATAACCCTAGTGTAAACCCTAGAGATTTTATAACCTAGAGACTAACCATGACCATGTAAGCCTAACCATGTGATTAGGATATCAAATTACCACTTTTTAGTCAAAAGAGTATTTTGGTAATTTATTAGAAATTTATTTGGATTTATGTGATTTATTATTATTTAATTAGTTGATTAGTGTCATGTTAGCTCCTAACCTAGTTTAGCACTAATCTAGAGGTTAGAAACTAACCTAGGAGACTAAGTAGAGGATGTTAGCTTTATGTGTAAATATCTAGGTTTGATAATATCTAGATATTTTACTTTTAGATATTTTAGAAACCTAAAATATCTATCCCCTTAGTCAAAGACTTAGGAGCTAAGTTTTGCTAGGTGGATGAACCCTAAATATCTACCCCCTACCCCCCCCATGGCAGCCACACCCTACCCCCATCCTATATAAACACCCCCCTTCATTCATGTCATTTTTGCATACACAAAAACCTAGTTTTTTTCCTCAACTTCACACCCTCACCACTTAACCATTTCAACTCCAAATTGAGCCTAGTTTCTTGCATTGGACTCCCCTACACTAGAGGATACCAATTGTGGCTTGCTAACAAGGAATTGTGGAGCTTTGGACATTGGGAGTTGAAGGAGGATTTCATTCAAATAGGCTTATAATTGAGGATCTTGCACTCATAGGTAAAAATCCCCAAACCTAGTTATTATTGTGATTTTTCTTCATAAATGCATGCATATAGGTAAACCCTAACTGTGGGTCAAGTTTGGTAGGATATGGATTGGGTTTGGTGTCCGTATCGGACACGTATCTGTATGTTTAATTAAGTGTTTGGTGAAATGTCACTTAGGAACAAAAGTTATTATTTTCCAAAACAAATTATATTTTTGGGTAGCCCTAGACATGTAGGACACAACCCTAGTTGACTGAGCACACTTCGAGTCGTGTCCGTGTCCAAAACGGGACACGAACACACTGTTATAAACCACTGTGTATACTGAAAAACCCCACTGTTTGACACTTCGTGTCGTGTCTACACGTGTCGTGGACACGATACAGAAACCTAGACACAAACCTAACCACCCCACCTACCCACTGACACAAGCACAAGGCTCTACGTGTCACGTGTGGAGCACACGACCCTTCGACACTCGTGCACGAGACTGTGCACGCTGTCCTGCTACCCGACACTGATTGCGGACACGATATAACACGTGGACACGTGCCACTTGGCACGAGGGTAGGAGCACCCTCTGACAACCCACCCACGAAGTTTCATGCGACCAAGTGTCGTATCGGACACGAAATCGCCTCTGCACTGGTCACTCACTGACACTGTAAACACGAACTCGAGGCTCTGATATGCCTCTCTTACTCGGACACGACACGACCCCGACTCGATTCAGGGTGCTGAACACTTAGGGTAACCATAGGCGAATCTACCCACGTGATCACGAGACTTCTAGACCCTTGTGTCGTGTCCACGAGACACATGAACTCGTGCACGATACAGTGCAATTCCTGTGCACTGTATTTACCCGATTTGGGTTTTTTGACACTGGACACGCCGTGTCGTGTCGTGGTGGACTCCTAGGGACACCTACGACACATGTACACCTAGGGGCTCGATTACCAACCCTTAGATTAGGGTATTAGTTAGGTTTTGTATCAATTTTGGGATTTACCTATATGTTCAGTCATGAACAGTAAATCCCTGTTATTTTTCAGTATTTAAATTGAATTTCAAATTGATTTTTATGAATATGTATACGTATTTTTGGGTGTATATATATTGTATACATATGTATATATGTATGTGTGTGTGTATGTGAGTATGTGAGTGTATGTATGTGTGTGTATGTATGTATATAGGTATGTATGTATATATGTATATATATGCATATATGTGTGTGTGTGAGTGTTATGGGTTCCCATCTCATATTTCTGAGATTAATCCCCCTCCCACTGTCACAGTGACACACCACTGCCTCACCATCTCTCACTCCCATTCCTCTCTCTCTCTCTACCTATATACCTATATATATATATATATATATATATATATATATATATATATATATATATATATATATATATATGTTATATATATATAAGGGTATTATATATATGTGTATAGGTATATATATATATATAAATTATGGTATTATATATATAGTTGGGTATGTAAATTAGATATGTATATATATGATATAGACTTGATATCTTAGCCTATGGCCTATGTATATATGTAATGTATATATGTCATAGTGCCCTAGGATTAGTAGCCTATGGTTAGTAGCAAGTTAGGATTGACCAATAGGTCTAGTAGACCTAGTTTGACTAGATAATTGACCATTGTTGACCATTGTTGACCAAAGTCAACTATAGGTCAAATCTTGACCAAATTGACCTAGAAATGACTTGGATGAACATAGAAGGACTATTTGACTAAGGTTTGACTAAACCCTAACTAGATGATTAGGTTAACCATATAGATTATGAGGGTAATCCTATATAGATGAAGATATGTATGGGGTTAAGTGAGATACTTAGAGTTGAGTCATGACTTGAGTTGGAGAATGGGATTAGCTTGATTATAGGATTAAGGTTGGTATTGTACTATATGTATTTATGTGTGGTATACTTTGTATAGGTAATTGTAGTATAGTATCTTAGGTATTCTAAGACATGTTAGCCTATGATGGTTTGAGTTAGCCTTATAGAGTTTGACTGGATGTTGACCATTAGTCAAGATTAACCTAATTACCTTATTGACTAGTCTATGATTAACCAAAATCTTAGTTAGACTAAGACTTGACCCTATATGGACCCAAGTAACTAGAGTTGACTAGTTTGGCTAGAATGTTTGACCAAGAGTTGACTTTAACCTAGATTAGACTTGTTTAACTTTGTTTGACCTTGTATGACTTACTTTAACTTCTTGTGACCTAGTATGACTTAGTTTGACTGTAGTGTTGACCAAGTTTGACTTTGACCTAGATTGGCTTAGAATTCATACAGATTGCATCATAGATTTTATTTACCTTCATTTTGGACATGTCATAACTGTATTGCTCTATTTTAGGACATTGTGACCCTGGTACAGACATCTGATATTACATTACTCTTTTCAGAGTATCAGGCGAGTACATTCTCTGATAGTTCTCTCATTTATTTGTCGATTACTGTATTTCAGTTCTAGTTAGTTCTATGTGATTCTCTGTATCAACACGTATGGATATTTATGGATTCATATATCGACACATACCTTACTTGCTGGCCTCTATTACTGGAGTCATTAGTATCATTCCGGAATCATTTCTGGAATCATCATATATTGGCCAGACTCATCTCGATTCTTTTATCGATTTGGATTCACTTGCTGGACGGGAAAAATATTGAGTAAGACATGTAGACATACCCCAAATCCGGAATCTTCCACTGGAATCTACCGGAAGCATAGCCATCTCTTGCCCGATCAGTGAGAGATGTGCCTGATACCTACGGCCGTTTACATGTCGACCTCGGTATTTTAAAACACACTGTTAGATCATAGTTGGACTCACCCTGGATTCATTGATCACTGTTGGACTCATCTTGTACTGGAAATCATCTGGTATCGGATTATATGGACTGGACTCACACTGGAATTATATTAGACTTATATCGTACTGTCTGGACTCACACATGATATTCTAGTTCAGTTAGCTTTTATTACAGTCTTCATTGCCATGATTCTTCTCTTGTTTTAGTTACCTTTTTTTTCTTGTATCTTACTGTTTCTCTATGCCATCATTACCTGTATAAAACTGCCATGCTCATCAATAAAACTGTCTATAACTGCTTTATAGTTCTTTGTCATTTACTTGGGTTTTTCTAGATGAGTTTTACTCGTTCCCGTCCTGATTGGACCTGTTGAAAATATTACAGATGATAATCCTGAGGACACATGCCCTGCTTACCATGGACCTGGCGAGGGATTAGCTACCTTTGGTTCCGACTCTCAGGAGTGATTCAGGAGATTAGCTAGTAGACTACTTTAGCTTTCATGTTTTGTCTTGTTGTATTAAAGTTAAGATATTGAGTCTGTATTAAGTTGGTTTGAGATATTGGTGTATTATTTTAGTAGTTAGTTGTTGTCTTTAATTCCTTTGGTATAACTTCTGTGTTATCTTTTCGTGTTTAGACTGTGTTTGAGTAGATCATACCCTTTACTTGTCCTCCATTCGGAGCTGATATCTGGACAAGTACTTTTTATATTCACTACATGCGATTAGTTAGCAACCTAGGACAGCTTACTACCGCCGACACTGCGGCGTAGGCTGGACGTACCCACTTCTCGTGTCCCTATACCGGGTGCGGGTCGTGACACGTTTTTAGTGGTGGCCCATGCAGGTCTCGTCGACTAAATTGTTTGGTTACGTTATTGTACCAAGCATGCCTGCAATTAGGAACTTAAGGTAATTAGACAATATTAGGAATGACGCTTAGAACACCTAGAGGAATACTAGGATTGCAACATAGGAAATACAACACATGCTTGCTATTATAATTAGATTTTCTTGTCTATGATTGTTTTGCTTTAAAGAGTCCTTATAAGTCTTTTTTATTGTAATTAGATGGTGCTTACTCGTTCATCCCGGTATGTCTCACCTGAGAATGGCACACTCCCCATCAAGTCAGCTGACCAGTTGACTGATACACCTTCACCTACCACATTTCCCCACTCCACAGATCCACAGACCCAGATGCCTCCACCACCTTCCACATCACAGTCCCAGCAGGAGCCAATACTTCCACCACCCCCTATCACTATACCTACCCAGGCTTCCGTCACACTCGACGGGAACCAACTGCTCACTCTGATCCAGGGGTTCCTAGTAACTCATCAGGAGCAGACCATCCTACTCCGCCAGAGCATAGAGCATTCTGAGGAACGTACCGTGGTCCCACCACCTGTAGAGCCACGGCAGAGAGCGGGGACAATCAAGGACTTCATGGGTCTGAATCCCAAGGAGTTCTTAGGGACTGAGGGCATAGTAGTAGCAGATGACTGGTTAGATTCGGTAGAGAGGAAGCTCATTGGAGTTAGGATGCCGGATGACCTCCAGGTCGAGGCAGCGGGATTTCTGCTGATAGATTTGGCAGGAGTTTGGTTCCGAAATGAGCCGTTGTTTGCGAGAGGGAGGGCCACTTGGGATCAGTTCAAGACCCAGTTCAAGAAGAAATTCTTCTCGACCACCGCTAGGGTAGCCATGGGGCTACGATTCCAGAACATCCAGCAGGGGAACCGTTCTGTTGACGAGTATGCGGCAGAGTTTAGTCGCCTGAGCGGTTTCGCTCCTAGCCTAGTTGCTGACCTGAGGAGATGACGCGTAGATTTTGCCGTGGTCTAGTTCAGACATTGGCATTCTTATAGTGGCAAACGGTATGACTGACTACTACCAGAGCTTAGAGTTAGCCCGGAGTATCGAGGACCGTCTTCTGTCTTGCAAGAGGCCGGCTTCTGTACACATTGAGGGACCCTCCAAGCGTCAGGCTTTCCAGCAGAAAGTGCCGACGCTACACCAGCAGACATATCATCCTCCCACACCATATCATTCGACCCTGCCAGTTAGAGCCCCGGGACCCCGACAAGCAGCAGAGGCCATTTCAGCAGGTACAGCATCAGTATCGAGGTCAGGGCCCGAAGATGATCAGTTGTTCATACTGCAGGAAGCAGGGACACATCAGGGAGCAGTGTAGGAAGAGGCTGAAGGTTTGCTATACCTGTGGGTCTGATACCCACCAGAAGATGGATTGTCCTATTGCACCTCCTTATATGGGGGCTAGGCCACCTGTAGCTCAGCACCAGAGGGGTGGAGCTTTTGCGATGACGGTCGAGGAGACCAATGCTGCAGGTGACGGGTTAGCAGGTTTGTCTTTTCTGTCCTTCCTTTCCCATCTTGTTGTATGATTCCATTAGTACCTGTCAGGATATGCTTGTGATGTGCTAGATAGTGTAGTTACCCTGTTCAAGACTGTGGAATCACGACCAGTAGGACTATGATTGCATGTTATCTTTTTGACTTTGATTGACTGGGGGTTTGACCTAGGAGGAGTACGACTATCTTAATTTCGAGGACAAAATTTCTCTAAGGATGGTAGACTTGTAACACCCAGTTTTCTGAAATTGGGGTATTTTTGAAAAATTATTATTTTTATTATTTATTAATGGTGTTTTAGTCATGATATGATTTTTGGTGATTTTAGATAATTTAAAACTATTTTTCTAAGTCACGACTTATGACTTTGTGATTTTACTAGTATAACCCTAGTGTAAACCCTAGAGATTTCATAACCTAGAGACTAACCATGACCATGTAAGCCTAACCATGTGATTAGGATATCAAATTACCACTTTTTAGTCAAAAGGGTATTTTGGTAATTTATTAGAAATTTATTTGGATTTATGTGATTTATTATTATTTAATTAGTTGATTAGTGTCATGTTAGCTCCTAACCTAGTTTAGCACTAATCTAGAGGTTAGAAACTAACCTAGGAGACTAAGTAGAGGATGTTAGCTTTATGTGTAAATATATAGGTTTGATAATATCTAGATATTTTACTTTTAGATATTTTAGAAACCTAAAATATCTATCCCCTTAGTCAAAGACTTAGGAGCTAAGTTTTGCTAGGTGGATGAACCCTAAATATCTACCCCCTACCCCCCCCCCCCCCAATGGCAGCCACACCCTACCCCCATCCTATATAAACACCCCCCCTTCATTCATGTCATTTTTGCATACACAAAAACCTAGTTTTTCCCTCAACTTCACACCCTCACCACTTAACCATTTCAACTCCAAATTGAGCCTAGTTTCTTGCATTGGACTCCCCTACACTAGAGGATACCAATTGTGGCTGGCTAACAAGGAATTGTGGAGCTTTGGACATTGGGAGTTGAAGGAGGATTTCATTCAAATAGGCTTATATTTGAGGATCTTGCACTCATAGGTAAAAATCCCCAAACCTAGTTATTATTGTGATTTTTCTTCATAAATGCATGGATATAGGTAAACCCTAACTGTGGGTCAAGTTTGGTAGGATATGGATTGGGTTTGGTGTCCGTATCGGACACGTATCTGTATGTTTAATTAAGTGTTTGGTGAAATGCCACTTAGGAAGAAAAGTTATTATTTTCCAAAACAAATTATATTTTTGGGTAGCCCTAGACATGTAGGACACAACCCTAGTTGACTGAGCACACTTTGAGTCGTGTCCGTGTCCAAAATGGGACACGAACACACTGTTATAAACCACTGTGCACACTGAAAAACCCTACTGTTTGACACTTTGTGTCGTGTCTACACGTGTCGTGGACATGATACAGAAACCTAGACACAAACCTAACCACCCCACCTACCCACTGACACAAGCACAAGGCTCTACGTGCCACGTGTGGAGCACACGACCCTTCGACACGCGTGCACGAGACTGTGCACGCTGTCCTGCTACCCGACACTGATTGCGGACACGACACAACACATGGACACGTGCCACTTGGCACGAGGGTAGGGGCACCCTCTGACAACCCACCCACGAAGTTTCATGCGACCACGTGTCGTATCGGACACGAAATCGCCTCTGCACTGGTCACTCACTGACACTGTAAACACGAACTCGAGGCTCTGATACGCCTCTCTTACTCGGACACGACACGACCCCGACTCGATTCAGGGTGCTGAACACTTAGGGTAACCATAGGCGAATCTACCCACGTGATCACGAGACTTCTAGACCCTTGTGTCGTGTCCACGAGACACATGAACTCGTACACGATACAGTGCAATTCCTGTGCACTGTATTTACCCGATTTGGGTTTTTTGACACTGGACACGCCGTGTCGTGTCGTGGTGGACTCCTAGGGACACCTACGACACATGTACACCTAGGGGCTCGATTACCAACCCTTAGATTAGGGTATTAGTTAGGTTTTGTATCAATTTTGGGATTTACCTATATGTTCAGTCATGAACAGTAAATCCCTGTTATTTTTCAGTATTTAAATTGAATTTCAAATTGATTTTTATGAATATGTATACGTATTTTTGGGTGTATATATATTGTATACATATGTATATATGTATATGTGTGTGTATGTGAGTATGTGAGTGTATGTATGTGTGTGTATGTATGTATATAGGTATGTATGTATATATGTATATATATGCATATATGTGTGTGTGTGTGAGTGTTATGGGTTCCCATCTCAGATTTCTGAGATTAATCCCCCTCCCACTGTCATAGTGACACACCACTGCCTCACCATCTCTCACTCCCATTCCTCTCTCTCTCTACCTATATATATATATATATATATATATATATATATATATATATATATATATATATATATATATATATATATATATAAGGGTATTATATATATGTGTATGGGTATATATATATATATAAATTATGGTATTATATATATAGTTGGGTATGTAAATTAGATATGTATATATATGATATAGACTTGATATCTTAGCCTATGGCCTATGTATATATGTAATGTATATATGTCATAGTGCCCTAGGATTAGTAGCCTATGGTTAGTAGCAAGTTAGGATTGACCAATAGGTCTAGTAGACCTAGTTTTACTAGATAATTGACCATTGTTGACCAAAGTCAACTATAGGTCAAACCTTGACCAAATTGACCTAGAAATGACTTGGATGAACATAGAAGGACTATTTGACTAAGGTTTGACTAAACCCTAACTAGATGATTAGGTTAACCATATAGATTATGAGGGTAATCTTATATAGATGAAGACATGTATGGGGTTAAGTGAGATACTTAGAGTTGAGTCATGACTTGAGTTGGAGAATGGGATTAGCTTGATTATAGGATTAAGGTTGGTATTGTACTATATGTATTTATGTGTGGTATACTTTGTATAGGTAATTGTAGTATAGTATCTTAGGTATTCTAAGACATGTTAGCCTATGATGGTTTGAGTTAGCCTTATAGAGTTTGACTGGATGTTGACCATTAGTCAAGATTAACCTAATTACCTTATTGACTAGTCTATGATTAACCAAAACCTTACTTAGACTAAGACTTGACCCTATATGGACCCAAGTAACTAGAGTTGACTAGTTTGGCTAGAATGTTTGACCAAGAGTTGACTTTAACCTAGATTAGACTTGTTTAACTTTGTTTGACCTTGTATGACTTACTTTAACTTCTTGTGACCTAGTATGACTTAGTTTGACTGTAGTGTTGACCAAGTTTGACTTTGACCTAGATTGGCTTAGAATTCATACAGATTGCATCATAGATTTCATTTACCTTCATTTTGGACATGTCATAACTGTATTGCTCTATTTTATGACATTGTGACCCTGGTACAGACATCTGATATTACATTACTCTTTTCAGAGTATCAGGCGAGTACATTTTCTGATAGTTCTCTCATTTATTTGTCGATTACTGTATTTCAGTTCTAGTTAGTTCTATGTGATTCTCTGTATCAACACGTATGGATATTTCTGGATTCATGTATCGACACATACCTTACTTGCTGGCCTCTATTACTGGAGTCATTAGTATCATTCCGGAATCATTTCTGGAATCATCATATATTGGCCAGACTAATCTTGATTCTTTTGTCGATTTTGGATTCACTTGCTGGGCGGAGAAATATTGAGTAAGACATGTAGACATACCCCAAATTCGGAATCTCCCACTGGAATCTACCGGAAGCATAGCCATCTCTTGCCCGATCTGTGTGAGATGTGCCTGATACCTACAGCCGTTTACATGTCGACCTCGGTATTTTAAAACACACTGTTAGATCATAGTTGGACTCACCCTGGATTCATTGATCACTGTTGGACTCATCTTGTACTGGAAATCATCTGGTATCGGATTATATGGACTGGACTCACACTGGGATTATATTAGACTTATATCGTACTGTCTGGACTCACACATGATATTCTAGTTCAGTTAGCTTTTATTACAGTCTTCATTGCCATGATTCTTCTCTTATTTTAGTTACCTTTCTTTTCTTGTATCTTACTGTTTCTCTATGCCATCATTACCTGTATAAAACTGCCATGCTCATCAATAAAACTGTCTATAACTGCTTTATAGTTCTTTGTCATTTACTTGGGTTTTTTTAGATGAGTTGTACTCGTTCCCGTCCTGATTGGACCTGTTGAAAATATTACAGATGATAATCCTGAGGACACATGCCCTGCTTACCATGGACCTGGCGAGGGATTAGCTACCTTTGGTCCCGACTCTTAGGAGTGATTCAGGAGATTAGCTAGTAGACTACTTTAGCTTTCATGTTTTGACTTGTTGTATTAAAGTTAAGATATTGAGTCTGTATTAAGTTGGTTTGAGATATTGGTGTATTATTTTAGTAGTTAGTTGTTGTTATCTTTAATTCCTTAGGTATAACTTCTGTGTTATCTTTTCGTGTTTAGACTGTATTTGAGTAGATCATACCCTTTACTTGTCCTCCATTCGGAGCTGATATCGGGACAAGTACTTTTTATATTCACTGTATGAGATTAGTTAGCAACCTAGGACAGCTTACTACCGCCGACACTGCGGCGTAGGCTGGACGTACCCACTTCTCGTGCCCCTATTGTCACGCCCCAGAACCAGAATACTGGAGAGCGGGGGCAGACATAGACAGCTACGTATAACGGAATGGAATCCACACCGCTATACGGTCACGGCTGTCTAGATATGTGAGGGTTTTACTACAATCCATCAGTCTCTTAAGGTCATAAAATAGCCTATTGTCTCAATCTCAACCAACGAATAATAGTTACAAGATGTCAGACCACCAAATACACAATAGTAAGGCGTCCCATACATTATATATTCGGAATGATCATGAAGCTAGTCGTTACAAAATGTGAGGACTAGCAAGAGTTCAGTCATACATGATCAACCCCCGGGGCTTGTTAATCATGTCACAGCCCGTAGGCAGACAGTAAGTAAGTACAATCGAGCTAACACTTACTCGTCGGCTAAACGCCTCAAAAGAATAATTTACAATATTACAGTGGGAGAACAAAAAAAAACCCACTCGATGTCCTGGTTACGCCTGGTGACCACCATCGGGCTGAAAAGCAGGGAGATCCTTTGGTGCTGCTCCGGTATCTGGCCATACAAAACCAGCTGGGTCAGACCCCAGAAAGAGCAAGTGCCACAAAGGAGGCTTCACTTAAGAACTAAAACCAACAAATCATTAGCATTCAATATGTAAGAAAACAACAATGAGTAACACAGATTGAGGTTTGTGCACTACCAATGCACTTGCCCCAATCAGAGAAATAATTAAGAGAAGCATTATTAACATAAAAGAACTGGAGAATCATACTAAAATAAAATATAGCTGGACAATATATGAAGAGAAAACGAAGGTACTATTTCGGAAGCCAGGTTACAATCCTTAAACCAAACAAGGACCGAGATTGTAACCCTTCGCCTGAACAGAACTTAGTCTCTGATCATTTATTGCTAAAGGTGACAATCATTAAGGTGAAAAGGAGAGAGAGTACAATGATAAAAGTGACAATGAAGAGTACAATACGCTAGAGTGACAATGGAGTAGAATCATTATAGTAACAATCTGGAGTGACAATAATTCAATCATTCTGGTACAATCTTGCAATCAATCACTTCTAGACATTACTATACTGGACTAGACTCCATCCAATCAATTACGGCCAATCATCGCCTACGGCTTTCTACATTAACTAACTAGGGTTATCACAATCCTAGTTACTAGCAAGATGCAATGAGATGCTCCAAGTAGTCACAGGCCCTGCAGCTATCCAGGTTATCCAGGCAATTATAGTGACAATTTAGAGAGTACAATGCATTAGAGTGACAATAGAGTTCAATCATTAAAGTGACAATAGAGGGTGCCCCATATAACAGTGGGCTGGAAATGTGCCCTACTCGTCGGCAGGCTACAAGTCCAAACATTTGCGGCCGGGATAACGGGATCGCCTGTAACTGGGGAACATCTCTTCATGTCTAGTGAATTATACTAGTCATTAACCTTAGTCCATTTCAGTAGGTACTCCTGACCGTGGTACTCAGGAGTCCCCTCCTAGACATGATGCAAGACAGGACTGGATTATTTGTACAAGCACAATCGCCCACGGTGTCCAGGTTACTTATACAGGTCAGGTCATGTCAGGTAGCCGTCGCAACAGCTTATCAAGATATATCATGTCAGGTTATCATGCCAAGTGTACTTTGTCAGGAGTGCGCCACGGCGGGCCACTATCATGTCATGTCAGTTATCATTTCAATCATGTCAATCAAGTTTAGGACAAAAGGCGTAAGGATATAAAATGAGCGTAAAAATATACAATAAGGAGTTACAAAACATGGGTAATTAATGATAAATAATAATACACAGGATTATTAGAAGGTCATGCGGCTCAAGCCTATGCGGCCAGGGGAGGATAAGACACATGCGGCTCAATTAGGTGAGCGCATGCGGCCAGGGTCACTGGAACCCATGCGGCCAAGACAAGAGGGCGCATGCGGCTCAGGGGACGAGGGCGCATGCGGTCAGGAAGCCAATCCCCATGCGGCCAGTGGGAAGGGAGGGGCTTCATGCGGCTGGGAGGAAGTAAGTTCATGCGGCTAGGAATGATGGGCGCATATGCGGCTCAATTAGGTGAGAAGTCCATGCGGCCAGGAATAGGATCCAGCCTATGCGGCTGAGATTAATCAGGGTCATGCGGCCCGGACTAAGAAGTCCATGCGGCTGGGTCTGGGGGTTCTCATGCGGCTAGAGGATCAGGGCCTATGCGGCTCGCGGAGAAAAAGTTCATGCGGCTGAGAGAGCACTTGCCGCATGAAATGTTCATGCGGTCAAGTCAAGCCCATGCGGCCAGAACTGTCGTATGAAGGCTCATGCGGCTCGGAATCACTTGCCGCATGAAGTATTCATGCGGTCAAGTCTAGCACTGTTCTTCTTTCCCAAGCTTCCGAGAAGAAGAACGCCAAGAATCCATGGCCACCAAGCTCCATGAAACCTTCATCCGGAGTCCAAATCCGAACTTCCATAGGTCAAAATAGGGCAGAATAAAATGCTCTACAATATGGAACCATCAGAACTTAGAAATAACAAGATCAAGTAGATCAAAACCCAAGAAATCCGAAAATAATATAAATATAGATCTATAAGAATCTAGCCATGGAAAGTGGAAATGCCAAGTACTAAAATAAGTTAAAATGCTGTAAGGAAGAGAATGAAGCAATAAAATTAGAGTTCCTCCATGAAGCAAGTTGCACTTGCCTAGACCTCTCTCTTCTCTCTCTGGTAGGTAAGGAAGTAATGGTGGAGAAGATGATAAATGAAGAGAGAGAAAGGAGAAGGGTTAATAAATGGTAGTGGTGGTGGTAGGTAGGGGGTTCACCCCTTGGTTCATGATGAACCAAGAGCAATCCCAAACCGAACCAAGCCAACCCAAACTAAGAATAAACCAAGCCCAGGGAGGAAATTAAGCAAGAAAATCATGCAATACAAGAATAAATACGTACACGTATTCCAGAAATACGAAATACGAACACAGGTATTACACCTATACCGGGTGCGGGTCGTGACACTTGAGAGACTTGTAGTATTAGCCTTGCGCCCTAATGTAATCTTTGCTTCAATATCAATAAAAGAGTGTTTTGCAATGACTTGTGTTTTGTTCTAAATTTCGCTGCTATTATTCAATGTCTCTGCTCGGGACTTCTGTGCGACGACCCCGTCGCAGCCGCTAAAATCGGCCGTTATGGAACCCGTCTTGCACGAGCGCAATCTAGGCTCGTGCGGCATCACGCCTTAGCGAGGACGATCGCTCCTACGGGAGCGGGGCATGACAGGTCAAGGGAGCCATCCGTAGCTGGAACGTACGAAGACCTTTGCCATGTCTTACAGATAAGGTAAAGCGACTGCAGGAAGTCCAAGAACAAATGCAAGCAGCCATGTTTGATAATACTCTCGCCGCACAAGAGAAGTTGCTCCAGGAAGAGGTACGTCAGCTCCGCTTCCAGGAAGAAATACAACTTAAACAACGGGCAAAATGTGATTGGCTCAAGGATGGTGATAGGTGTACTAAATTCTTCTATGCCACTATTCGAGCTCGTCAAAGTAAGAATCAGCTGACTAAGCTGATTGATGCTAACGGTATCCCTCTCTGTCAAGGCGATCACATTCAAAATGAGGCAGTAAGTTATTATCAAAAGCTTTATAACCAGGAGGAGTATGGAGAAGAGTTCCCTGAAATAATTTGTAAACGTCTGGTTACTGACAAAGGAAATGAGTCTCTACGTCGCAGGGTCACTATGGAGGAGATCGAACAGATAGTGAAGAAGGCCAATCCGAATAAGTCGCCAGGACCAGATGGATTTGGCGCTGCTTTCTATCAGATTCATTGGCCGAAAATTAAAGATAGAATTCACCACTTGGTGGATGATTTCCTCATGACTGGACGCCTTCTTCGACAGATAAACCATACCTTCCTTACGTTGATCCCGAAAACTGAGGGAGCGACGGAGTTGGGAGATTTTCGGCCCATCGCTTGTTGCAATTTTATTTATAAAATAATTACTCATCTTATGTGCAATAGAATGTAGGATATTATGAAGGGTCTCATCTCGCCTAATCAAGCAGCATTTATTAAAGGTCGTATCGCCGATAATTGCATCCTTGCATATGAGCTGGTCAGAGATTTCAACAAAGCCGAAAGCGAAAAAGGGTGCATCAAGATGGATCTCAGGAAAGCTTATGATATGGTGAACATGAAATTCGTATGTCAGGTAATGAAAGGGATGGGATTTGACCGATGGTGGGTCGAACGGATTGAAGAATGCATTACTACTCCTACTTTCTCCATTCTTATCAACGGTACACCATATGGATTCTTTGGCAGTAACCGAGGGTCCGCTAAGGAGACCCTCTGTCTCCCTACTTATTCACCATTGTTATGGAGTATTTTACCTGTCTCATGGATGCAGCGGTCTATAGGAAGTGTATTACGCCGTTGTTTCGGCGTATATCTCATACTATTTCCCATCTTATATATGCAGATGATTTACTGGTCTTCATAGAACCAAATGAGAAAGGTATAACGGCTTTGCTACAGATCCAGGAAGAATTCAGGGTATTATTAGGACTTCTACTAAATAAAGAGAAATCCAAAGTATTTTTCAGCCGGGACTGTCCCAATAAGGAGCGGTGGTCGGCGAAACTGGGCATTGAGCAGGGGCAGCTACCTGTAAGGTATCTTGGCTTACCATTATCCATAAATTATGCTAGTAAATCGGCATGTATGGGCTTGGTTGAATATGTACAAAGGAGGCTCGAGGGCTGGCAAGCACAACTGTTGTCTTTCGGGGGAAGAGTTGAGCTCGTAAGATCTACTATATGGGCTATTACTGCATACTGGTTACAGGCTATCATCATCCCCGTAGACACTATGAGAGAAGTAGAACGACTCTGCGCCAACTTTGTATGGAAAGGTGGTTTACATACGATAGCCTGGGATGAGCTCTGCTTGCAAAAGGAAGAGGGAGGCATTGGACTGCAGTCCTTATCGACGCTAAGGGAAGTGGCCATTCTGAGATTAGCTTGGAGATTCCTCGAGAATAAATCTTTGTGGGCAAATTGGACTAATGCCAGGTACGTTAAGGCAGCTAATTTTTGGTCCTTGTAAACTAATAACAATTTTTCAGTCACCTTCAAGAAGATCCTGTCGCAACGAACGACGATTCAGTATTTCATACGGCGGGTGATACGAGATGGTCGATCGACGAGTGTTTGGTTCGACCCGTGGTTGAACAAGAGGAGTCTCATCGATAGATTCGGGTGGCCAACCTATGAACTTGTGGGGCGGGATATCACGCTAGATGCGTTTATCGCGGGCGGAGAATGGCATATTACTGACAGGTATATCGATCAGTGGGCGGGGGATGAGATTCGAGGAGTTCTAATAGAGGGTGGAGAGGGGACGGACTGTTGGGAATGGAAGGAAGGGACGCTGGCAAACGGCAGGAAGGCCCTTGGCTTCTCCCAGACGACGGCATATAATAGATTGAGGATGGTTGCTCCAAGAGTGGCATGGGCTGAGATCGTATGGGTAAAGGGGGCGGCGTCAAAGATGGAGTTGTGCTTATATAAAGCTATTCGGGACCGACTACTTACAAAGGAGAGACTTGTTCGGTTCGGAATAGCTGTGCCAGATGTCCGATGTGCGTTGTGTGGTAGTCAGGAGGAAAACAGAGATCATCTATTTTTTCAGTGTCCGTTCTCTGAGATGGTGTGGAGGCATTTCACGGATCAGATTGACGTACATATCAGACGAGATTCGGCTTTGATGCAGATAACGGAAGATATTTTGGGTCTGAATAATCAGGATCAAAAGCTATATCGACAGATCAGACTCAGGCTTCTCTCGGTAGTTTGGCATGTGTGGAAGGAGCGCAATGGCCGAATCTTTGAGGGACGCATTACACTCATGGCTGGCCTCATTAACAATATACAGAATGACCTTACAATTATAGAAAAGGTGTAGTATCGGACGATAGTGATTATATGAGATTGTAAAGATGGATTTGTACAGTTGATTTTGTTTAATAAAAGTACCTTTGCTTCAAAAAAAAAAAAAAAAAAAAAAATATATATATATATATATATATATATATATATATATATATATATATATATATATTTTCGATGGTGGCGGCTACAGCTCCCGGCTCTGCTAGGGCATCGTATGTCCACGGCGTGGAGGCGGCTAACCGCCCCCCGGACCCCGGGAAAGGGAAGGGGGTGGCGGGGGCGGTCGGAGGGGACCGACCGGTGGTGGTCGGCGGCGGCGGGCCGCCGGCGGTGGGCCGCCGGCGGTGGGCGCTGAAGCCTCTGTCCAAGTCCGCGCGGGCACCGCCACGCAGCGGAACGACCGGGGAGGTCCGGCGACCACCCCCCGGGGGCGGGCGGTGGCCGGCGAGCCCCCCAAGGCGGGGGGGGTGGCCGGGAAGGGCTGCGGAAGGAGGTCTATCGCACGGGCACGGGTTCGGCCGGGTGTTCGACGGCGGTGACCTCCGGGGGCTCCCCGATGGTGTTCACAGCCCAAAGAACATCGTCGGGATTGGAGGATGAAGAGGGGGCTTGGACTACGGTCCAGAATCGGAGAGTTAGGCGAGGAGGAGGGCAACGACCGCAGATCTCTGAGGTGAGGTGAGGCACCGCTTATACGCAGGGATCTGACAGGAGGGCGGGAATAGCAAGGAGAACGGGTACATCAAGGGGTCAGACCCCCACGACGGATCGGAAAGGACAAGCCAGGATTGCATGGCGGCCCCGTGAGAAGGGGTCGGCGGGGACGACTGCTCCAGTTATCGGGGGAAGAGCGACTGCTGCGAACATGAGTGCCAGACCTCCACCGACGACCCCACCTCGAAGTCCGGTTCCGCGACCGGTTTCCTGGGCCGATGCTTGCAAGGTGGGGGTCGCCAAGACGCTGGCTACGATGGAGTATGTAGCACCTATGTCGATTGGGGGTGAGCTATGCGCCGACTTCCCAGCCGATGAAGTGGCGAAGGTGACGGCATTCTGGGAAAACACATTAGTGCTATATGTGTTGGGGAGCAAGCCCTTCTACGGGCAGATCAGAGGATATGCGGACAGAGTCTGGCGGCCGAAGGGGAGCATGGAGTTCTTCTCCAAGGAAAATGGCTTCTACTTCGTGAAATTTGGGCTGGCGGAGGATGTGACTCGGATACTCCAGGGAGGGCCATGGACGTTTGACGGCCGCCTCATCATTCTGAAGCAATGGACCCCCGACTTGAGGTGTGAGAAGGAGGTGCTTAATGCTGTGCCTGTGTGGGTTCGCTTCCCGGAGTTCCCGGTCCGCTTCTGGAGTGTCCCACTGCTTATGCGACTTGCCAGCCTCATTGGCAAGCCGATTAAGGCGGATGATGCCACCACTTTCCGATCCAGACTGATGTATGCACGGGTATTTGTGGAGATTGATGCCCGATTGGACCTGCCTGAGCAGTTGAAGTACAGAACACCTTCTGGCCAGTTTGCTATGCAGAGGGTGGAGTATGAGTGGGTCCCCCCCAGATGTCCGGCATGTGCCTGCTTCGGACATCTCCCGAGTGCGTGTAGACGTGGAGGAGCTTCTGAGGTGGTGCCGGAGGAGGCTGTGCAGGTGGCCGATGGTGCAGTTGACTCCCCCGTTGTGGACCAGGTGGGCGTGATGGAGGATGATATGGAGGCAGACTCTTCCCCCATCTCGGGTGAAGGTGAGGGGCCCCCGACGGAGGATCTTGCTGGGGCGTTGGTTGAGTATGTGGGGACGAGGACCATGACCACCAGGAGTATGGGACAGGAGGACAGACGACAGGGAGATAAAGACGCGCTTGCTCTTCAGGTGTACAGTCGGAAGCGCCAGGCTACGGAGGCACATGGTGAGGACAGCGGACAGGGTGGGACAGAGAGAGTGTGGCAGGTCAACCCTAAATGGGTGGCAGTACTAGCACAGCCTCTCCCACAGGGGGACCCACACGGGGCCACGGACCCCCTCCTTCTACAGGGAGATAGAGACGAGGGTATCAGAGATATGGAGGTTGCACTCTCCCCGGGTGCTCCTTCTGAGGATGTTCAGGGGACCCCACCTGTGGTTTAGATGTCGGCCCTAGCCTGGAATGTCCGGGGGGGTGTTCTCTGGGGAGATGGAGGGAGATTAGTGAGGTGCTGAGAAAGAAACAGTGTAAAATCTCGATATTACTTGAGACTAAGATCAGGGGGGCGAAAACGTTGTCCCGTAGAACCCCTACGGACTGGGTCCAGCTTCACAACCTTGGTCTCTGTGATATGGCGAGGATCTGGGTCAGATGGAAGGGAACTAGTTGGGAGGGTGAGGAGGTCTTCATGTCTGACCAACTGGTGGCTATCTCCTTCACCAACAAGGGGGGGTTCCACTTCCTACTGGGTGCCGTCTATGGGCACAATGACAGGAGGCGTCGTGAGATCTTGTGGCAGGACATCATCAGACTGAGTTCATTAGCGAGGCATCGGCACCTCCCCCTTCTTATTATGGGAGACTTCAATGCTACGCTATACCGGGGAGAGAAGCTGGGGGGGAGGCCGGTACCGGACCAGATTCTCTCTGATTTTCAGTCTTGCCTTCTTCAGTCTGGGCTCAGGGACCTGGAGAGGATAGGACACATTTGGACTTGGCACAACAAGGCGGAGGTGAGCAGGGTGGCATGCCAGCTGGATCGGGCTTTGGGGAACAGCGATTGGTTTCGCATTTTCCCCTCTTCTGTGGCTGAGGGGCTCCCTGCGGGGACCAGCGACCACTCGCCGATCCTGGTGCGCTTCGTGGAGAGTCCCAGAAGGAGAGCCCGTCCTTTCCGGTATGACAACAGTTGGTTCCTTTCGGCTGGCTATGAGGAGACTGTGGTGGGAGGACTTGGCCAGGAGACGGTCGGCACTGCCCAATTTTGTATGGACCACAGGCTGAAAAACGCCAAACGCGCCATCCGAGACTGGGTGAGGGCACTTCCCCGGACCTCCCTACAGGAGAAGGAGGAGGAGTTGAGAGACCTGCAGGCAGAGCTTCAGGGCGACATGATGAGTGGGGAGCTGGCGGCTAGAGAGAAGAGCCTGGCTGCAGAGGTCAACACCTTGAGGCTTCAGCAGGAGATTAGTGCGGCCCAACGGGCCAAATGCTCCTTGCTCAAGGATGGGGATCGTTGCACCAAATTCTTCTACGATGTCATCCGGGCACGGCAGCACCGGAACCGTATCCAGAGACTGATTGGCAGAGACGGGCGCCTTGTGACTGACCAGGTTGCTATCCAGGAGGAGGCTGTCCAGTTCTACTCTGAGCTCTATCATCAGACGGATTATCCATCGGTCTTCCCGCAGCTGATTACGAAGACGTTGATTACGGAGTACGGCAATAGTCTTCTTATGGCCCCTATCCGGATGGCGGAGGTGGAGACGATTGTGATGCAGGCTGATGCTTCCAAGGCTCCTGGGCCGGATGGGTTCTCCAGTGGTTTCTACAAACGCCATTGGAATTTCCTTAAGGCCCCGGTCCTTGCGGCTGTTCAGGAGTTCTTTGATACGGGCAAGCTCCTGAAGGAGCTGAACCACACCTTCCTGACGCTAGTGCCCAAGAAGGAGGGGGCGACATCTCTTGCTGACTTTCGACCGATTGCTTGCTGTAATTATTTGTATAAAATAATTACTCATCTTATGTGCAGGAGGATGGAGGATGCTATGCAGGGTCTGGTGTCTCGGAATCAGGCGGCCTTCATTAAGGGGCGGTCTATTGCGGAGCATAGCCTGCTGGCTCATGAGCTGATTCGGGAGTTCCACAAGCCAGGAGGTATGAAGGCGTGTGTGAAGCTCGACCTGAGGAAAGCCTACGACACCGTCAACAGGGACTTCCTCTGTCATTTGATGGGTGCGATGGGCTTCTCCGAGACTTGGGTGGATAGAGTCAGAGAGTGCATCACCTCTCCTACTTTCTCGGTCCTCATCCAGGGTATCCCTTACGGGTTCTTCGGCAGCAGCAGGGGGCTTCGGCAGGGGGATCCGCTTTCCCCCTACCTATTCACTCTTGTGATGGAGTATTTCACTTGTCTGATGGACATCGCGGTACATCGGGAGAGGATTGTACCGATATACAGCAGGGTCTCTCCGGTGGTCTCTCATCTCATTTATGCAGATGACCTTTTGGTCCTGTTGAGGCCTTCCATGCGAGGGATGAGGGAGCTTGCGGCAGTGATGGAGGAGTTCGGACAGCTATCGGGCCTCCGGCTGAACAGGGACAAGAGCAAAGTCTACTTCAGCAACTCTTGCACTTTGAAGGAGGAGCGGGCCATGGAGCTTGGGGTAGAAAAGGGGGACCTCCCGGTGAAATATCTGGGGGTGCCCCTTTCCGTCAACTACGCGAAGGATCGTGACTGTCAGAGTCTGGTGGATTTTGCTCAGAGGAGGGTTGAGGGCTGGCAGGCGGCTGGCCTATCATTTGGAGGGCGTATTGAGCTGGTCCGCTCAGTCATTTCTTCTATTGCTCTGTTCTGGCTCCAATCGATTATGGTTCCTCTGGCTACTATCAGAAAGATTGAGGGCATTTGTGCCAAGTTCATTTGGCATGGGGGGGATACATGCCATCTCCTGGGAGCAGCTCTGTCGGCCTAGGAAAGAGGGAGGTATGGGTCTGCGATCACTTGTTTCTGTCAGGGAGGCGGCGGGGATCAAGCTGGCATGGAGGTTCCTTCAGGGAGATTCTCTATGGTCGGCCTGGATGACTAGTCGGTATCTCCGGGGCAGAAACTTCTGGGTATGTGAAATTGACAACAACTTCTCTGTGTCTTTCAAGCATATCCTGAGGACCCGTCCTGTTCTTCGGACGGCTTTGCGGAGGAGGATGAGGGAGGGAGGGGAGACGGATCTTTGGCTCGATCCGTGGATCTCAGGTCAGTCTCTCCTGGAGATTCTGGCCCCCCAGAGGGACGGCGTGGCATACAGAGGACTGACGTGTCGGCACATCATCCGTGGTGGGGTATGGAGGCCTGAGGAGTACCGGTTCACTGCTACGTTAGTTGAGGAGATCAGACAGGTGCAGATCACTCCTACGGCACTGTCTGATGTATGGATGTGGGCACCTCCCGGCCGCTCGGAGGGTGCTGGGGAGTTCCGATTTAGCAGCTGCTACGACCTTGTCCGCCCCCACTTCGATGATATTGAGGAGTACGACTTTGTCTGGGGGAAGGGGCTCGCCAGGAAGATGCAACTGTCTGCATACAAACTGGTGATGGGCCGGTTGCTCACTCGGGACAGATTGCTTCGGTTCGGGGTTTCTGTCCCTGACCCTAAGTGTGTTTTGTGTGAGACAGAGCCTGAATCTATTAAGCACCTGTTCTTCCAGTGCCATATGGCGTGGAGCATATGGGCAGAGCAGTGCCGGAGACACTTGGGAGGGGTTGGCAGGGAGCGGGACTTCAGAGAAATCCTTAAGTGGATTGGTGATTGCAGGGGCAAGGAGCAGAGCTGGGCTAGGCGTGCTCGATTGAGACTTGCTGCGTCAGTTTGGCATGTCTGGCGGGAGAGGAACCGGCGCATTTATGAGGGTCTTTCCACACCAGTGGTGGGCATACTCCATAACATTGAGTCGGATGTACTTGTAATGTCCCCCTGAGTTGGGATTGTATCTTTATGTTGTAACCTTATTGAGATGATGGAATAAAATTTACCCTTTTTCCAAAAATATATATATATATATATATATATATATATATATATATATATATATATATATATATATATATATTGTGTGTGTGTGTTGCTTTTGTACGTGTGCTTGTGGCAGTGGAAGTAATAACATTATACTGGACAAATACAATGTGCCGAGTGGCTATTTCATAGATATCATGTAGATGGTTGGTTAAGAATTCGACTACAAAAACTCACACAATAACTCAAAATAAGAATTTACAATATAGATATGACAAGTGGATTTTATTAAAATTGAATGTATTTTTTGTTTTGTTTAAGACCCTTCAAAGAATGAGATGGTAAACAATCCAAGGAACTCATGAGTTCTTAATTTTTAAAAACTCAGGTCATTAAAAATCGTTGGATTACATTATATGATCTCTTGACTTTTTTGTTGTTGGACTAAATAGTACAATATGTACACTTTAATGTTAACTTTAATGTTAGTGAAATTCATGTATCACATATTATTTTGAGTTCGTCGAACTGGGTCAAGATTTTAATATCAACTTTGAATATTTTTCACCCTTAAATTATTGTTATCTAAACACTAAGCAGTAATAATTTTTATGCGGTTGCAATTGGAATGCCTTGTAGGCTTGTACGCTTAGTAAAACAGAGGATTTCCCTCATATGGATGAAGAAAGCATTTGGAGTTTTTCTGATTGTCAAGTGCTTGTATGTGCCAGTGGCGCGGTGGCGCACCGGTAAGACTGCTGGCACTCGGGGATGAGGACGCAGATTCGAGCCTCCACTCCTACGGGGACGGCTGGGTGGCGTTGTCCACGGCCTCCGGACCAAGGTTGGCTGGGTGGTGTTGTCCACGGGCCTTGGTTTTAAAAAGAAAAGTGCTTGTATGTAAGATGCAATGTAATACAATAGGTTCAGGCCAGATATCTGTAGAGAAAAAATATATTCTAAAACAATTTACAGGAAAAACAAAATGAAAGAGAAGGATTATAGCATTAACTGGAATTAGGGGAATGGATTGTAAGTTGGTCCCAAAAAAAGACAGTTATTTATCTTCTACTATATAACGCGGCTTGAAAACGACTAAAAAATGAGTCGTCCAAACCATTTGTATATCATCATTTGAATAAAATAAAAATTAATAAAAAAATAACTACATAACTATTTAAATACTCCACTAATTTTAAAAAATACTTAACCAATCACCTAACTATCTAATATGATATATTTATAACTAAATAATTCTAACTCAAGTGGTTAAAGTGAGAGACATGTTTCTTGATTGCTTGAGTTAAATTTCAAGGAATGTTAACTTTTATAATAAATTCATATTTATTTTTTTTAAAAAATATTTTAGGTACTAGTAACAAAACATTACTGGTAAGTATAACGAATATGAGGGTTATTTATTGACATTAGGGAATAATTTGGTTAAAAGACTTTTTTTATGACGAAAAAATTAACTCCTACCGCTTGAAAATATTAGTAGTTAAGAATTTATTCGTATAGTATTAAAATATTAAGTTGAAAATTTTAAATAGTTAAGAGTATTTAATTAAAAATAAGCACACACTCGTGACTTTAGTTTTCATGTTCTAAATTAATTGCAATGTTTAAATTAGAGGTATTAAGACTATGCATTGGTCAATTTGTAGGGGTGCAACTCGGACGGGTTGGGTCGGGCTTGAGGTCAACCCGAGCCCAACCCGATGAATCATAAGCTTAGTCCGAGCCCAAGTCCGGCCTGACCTCGGGTTCAACATATGAAGTCCAAGACCGAGTCCGGAGGATCGGGTTCAACTCGGGTTGGGTCGGGTCCATCAAGTTTATCGGGCTCTAATATAATATTTGAAATAATTTTAAACAAAAGTAATATTAGACATAATCAAATAGCAAGCAAGTCTTGATCATTACAAAATACAAACTGAAATAAGATTTAGGATAAGGAGTTGAAGAGTTTGAGTGAAAATTTTTAGGATTTAAGCTTATATATATATATATATATATATATATATATATATATATATATATATATATATATAGCAAATGACCTCTAGCCTAGTGGTTAAGAGAGATGCATACGGCCCAAGTGGTCGGGAGTTCGAGCCTCGGTGGAGACGAGTTCGCCACAAGTACCCATTCCTTCAAAAAAAAAAAAAAAATAATATATATATATATATATATATATATGTATATATATATATATATATATATATATATATATATATATAAGTCGGATTTCGAGTTCTTTGGATAATCCGACACATAAATCTAAGTCCAATCCGATTTTTGATCGGATTCAAATATTTTAACTCAAATCCGAGTCCGAATTCGAGTATCTTCAATTCTAACCCAATCCATTAACGGATTTATCCGATTGGATTCGAGTTTTGCCCGTCCGAGTTTGCACCCACTTTGCACCCACTAGTTGGAAACAAATCTCAACCTAACTGTCTAAGTCGATCAGTAATGCACGTGGTCATGTTAACACCCTAACCGACCCATTAACACTCTAACCAACACGTATTAAAAAAAAAATATTTTTAATGACGTGGTAGGTAACTTATCCAACAATTTTAATATTCTCTTATTTGAACCATGTTATTTTAAAAAGAAAACAATAAAAAAAATACAATTTGATAGCACAGCTTATGTAAGCTACTTAAAATTTTGGATTTTTTTTAGATGCAAGAGAGATTTAACTTTTTAAAAAGTAGTTTTTGCTTCTGTTTATTTTTTAATTGATTGGAAAACAGTACCAACACAACCTTAGGTGCTATGGTTGTGGCTTTCCTAAAAGCGGCTGCAGCACTTAAAAGCAATTTTTTTTGCTTCTTGCAGCCGGCCTAGTCGGAACCCTTGTTAGCAATTCGGCAAACGGAAAAAAAATCGGGACGACAAAAGTACGAGTAATAAATCGGCTCAGTGCAAATAAAATACATTCAAAAATTCGGTCAAAAATTCGAAAAATAAAAATATTGAGGTTAAAAAATTCACATTCTTAATTATGTTATCAAATTAGGTTAATTAAACAGGTTTTCAGCACATTTTTTGTGCAAATTTTTTTCAATAATTTATACGGAACACGTTTAAAACTTCGCATGTTTAAAATTTACGTATTGATTCGAATCTGTCAAAAGTACGCAAGTATTATACATTTTTGAAAGATACGAAAAAATTCGCGTATAATATGAGTTTTATTCGGGTGATTGCTAACAAGGGTCTGAACTAATTTTTGTTACACTTTTATTAATATAAATATAGGTTTAAGTTAAATTTGGTTTAGTCCAATTCTAAAAAAATAAACGATTCAGAAGGTTGTCCTTTGAAGGAGGTTGTTCATGTCCGAAGTTTTGTCAGACTTACCCATAGGTCGGCCCTGCAGAAAGGACACCAGAGCATATTAGCTTATCAAAAGCATAAGCATAAACATGGGTGATCAAATCACAAGGGCCAAACTAGAGAGGAGTATTAATTACACTAACATCCCTTATGTTTACGTTTATTACACGGGGTATCCTTATTTTGAAACTATTAACATGGGATATCTTGATCCTTATTATGGAGAAAGATGGTTAGTGTAAGCACATTTTTCTATTGGGTCCGACTATTGACACCCCATCTATTTCTAAGTTGACCCCAATTTCTAAGTACACCCCACCTAAAAATAAATTAACTTATAAAAATACTAAGTACACCCCAAATGTTGACAAAAATACCCTTATGACTTAAACCATAGTGTACAACCCCCACATCCCAATTTCTAAGTACACCCCATTCCTCTCTATACACAAAATTCTACATTCACCCCACTCTCCTCTCTCCCTACATACACCTCCACTCTACTCTCTTCCCCATCAAACCCTAACCCTAACCCTAACTACTCTCTTCCTCCACACTACTCTCTTCCCCATCTCTGTTGGACTTCTCTCCAACACCAGATTTGAGTCGGAGAAGTCCCCCATTGTTCACCCCACTCCGAGAAGTCTCTTCACCATGGATCGAGGTGAGTATCAAACATTTCAATCCAAACTACATTCTCTCCCATTGTTTTGTCGAGCATTTAGGGTTAGAACCCCATTGTTTTGTCGACCATTTAGGGTTAGAACGAAAGAACAGATCGAATTTTCCCCCAAAATTTACGGATCTGTTCGACTCTGGTCGGTCGGACACACAGCAATGTGTTCGACTCACGATAGTCGAACACCTTGCTTACTTTTCGACCTGTTTCGGTCGAACAGTACAGATTTGTTCGACCTGTTATGGTCGAACAGTGTGGGTTAGTTCGACTCTTCGAGACCGAACAATACAATTTAAAAAATATTTCTTTAAGCCATGTTATTTTGGTGGAACTTGTAGGAAAGCAAACTAGTAGGAGGGAAACGACTCATGCTTCAGCTAGGAGACGTCGGGCTGAAGAGCAGGAACTTGCACGTCTTCAACAACAAGCACTTGTTGCTTCGACTCAAACGGCCGACCAAGAGCAGGAGCAAGAACGCCACACTGATGAAGAGTGCCACACTGATGAAGAGCGCCAAACTGATCAAGAAGAGGATGAGGATGCTGACATTTTGACAGGGCCTTGTCCCGGTGGACCCGAAGATCCACAACTTATTCCAAGTTTCAAGACACATGTGGCATACGAGATTTGGAATGGCATTGAGACGTAGGCGACGTAGATCGTAGATATCTTGTTATGTTTTGTGATATACTCGAATGCGTCATCGACGCTAGATATCTTGTTATGTTTTGTGATATTTTGTGATATACTCGAATGCGTCATCGACGCTAGATATCATGTTATGTTTTGTGATATTTTGTGATATACTCGAATGCGTCATCGACGCTAGATATCTTGTTATGTTTTGTGATATTTTGTGATATACTCGAATGCGTCATCGACGCTAGATATCTTGTCTTGTGAATTGCCTGTACCAGTGCTGTTCGGCAAACATATGTCGAACATTTGCATACTGTTCGACCATAACAGGTCGAACAGTTCAATAATGTTCGACATATACAGGTCGAACATATGTACACTGTTCGACTTTTCCAGGTCGAACAGTACATGTTTTAACATATGCAACATACGTTCAAACGTCCCACAAAATATTAGCACAAATTCATTATAAATTTCTCAAAATACGAGCCACAGTTCATTATACGTTCAAATGTCCCACAAAATATTAGCACAAGTTCATTAGACGTTCAAACGTTCCATTACAAATAATTAATGAGCTTGAAGCAAATTCAATTCAATATAATCGGTGAAGCCGCGACTTGTACGGGAACAGTTGCACGATACTTCTGCAACCGATGCTCCAAAATTTCGCCCCAACCAGATGCACACGGAAGACGCAAAGTAGACCAACTGCTGACAACGGGTGGTAATATTGCGTCTTCGGACAAATTGACCTACATACAGATGGATTGAAACATATTAGATAATAGTTGTTGTATACACAAAAAAATACACATTAGGAGAAAAACATTACCACTATGAAATGATTATTGTTAACAAAAGCCATGCAGATTAGCCGAGGGTTCGTCGGAACTTCTGTCACCATAGGAAGAAACGTAGCGCTCTCCAGCTCATGAATGTGGACAAACGCCATGTTGTACGCCGATGCCGCCAACAAATAATTATCAAGATAAATACAAATATCGGATTAGGTTGGAAAATAAAATTTTTAAATTTAACTCAAAAAAAGTACTGTTCGATCGACATAATCCGGAGAAATCCACACTGTTCGACCAGTACAGGTCGGACAGTTCAAAAAACGTTCGACCTTCCCTCGTCGAACAGTGTAGATTTGTCCGACTTGTTATGGTCGAACAGTCCGCGAATTTTGTTTTCTTCTCAAAATCGAAACAGCCGAATCAATACTTGAAAAAAAACATTGGTAGGACTTACATTGGGTACGGAAGATCTTCTATCATTACTTTGGCCCTCCATTGTAATTTCTTCAAGCTTCAAATAATGTCTTCTAAGGTTTTTGGATTAGTTATTGAAGGGGTGGGGTTAGTGAAGGGGTGGGGTCCTATGGCTGTTTGGGTTTGGGTAGAATTAGAAATAGGAAAAGGATAAAGCAGTCATTTCATAATACAACTTAAGTTATGAAAAGAAATTGGGGTCAACTTAGAAATAGATGGGGTGTCAATAGTCGAACCCTTTTCTATTTTTTAAATAGAGAAATTTTGAATCACACCCACTTGTTTTTACAATAATTCAATGTGCATCCCACTTGAAAAAAGAAATTTTGAGTTGCATCTCACTCGTTTGACCATAATGCATGAAACTTTCTCATTTTTAGTGGAAACAGTCAACTCCTTTGACCCTCCCATGTGAACACTTTTGAGACAAAAATATCCTAAATGGATTATTCTCATTTGGCATCAATCTATGTACATCTGAGTGTGAAGCTACATGGAACAAAAGGAGTTTTGATCTCAACATGTTCACTGGAGGTATTTTGGTTTTAAAAGTGCCCAAATATGAGGTCAAGGGAGTTGATTGTTAGTCATTGATGATTTCCGTTAACAAATAGAAATTTTATATATTATGATATGATAAAATAAGTGGTGTGTAACTCATTTATTTTAAGTGGAATAAATATTGAATTATGTTAAAACAAGTGAGATGTAACTCAAAATTTCTCTTCACAAGGATATCTGGTGCCATTATTTCAGAACTAGTCGCGTAAATGCACGTATAAAAAAATCAATGATAATATTAATATAGTATATAAAAAATTAACTTATATTAGAATCTTTAAATATAATTTGAATCTATTTGAATATAATTTGTTATTATTATTTTTTAATTCAGGATATGTGTTTAATTAGATAATATTAGGTAGTTAATTTAAATATTAGATAATATTAGGTAGTTAGTTTAAACATAATTTTATTTTTAAATATATCATAGTATCGAGTGGTTTTTAATTTTTTACGTGAGTAGAGAGAGTTCGATTATCATCACAGAAGATAAGAAAGGTAGTTAATTTTAAAATTTTATTTTATTTTTTTAAAATAAAATGGTTGATGATATACACACGACTTAGATGGCTTTTGAAGCCTCTTTACATTAGTGGAGACCAGTAGATGCACATGCTTTATACGTATAATAACGTATAATAAGAATACTATCCAATTATAGTCAAATATTTTTTCAAACTCATGTGAACATATATAAAAAATTAAACTTTTTTTAACAATTTTTTACATAATTTTTTTTTAAAAATTAAATGGTTGATGATATATATACGGCTTAGACGGCTCAATTTTAAACTATTTTGAAGTCCCCTGTAATAATAGAGATAGAAATAAGATATTTGTGTAATAAACCTAAAATATAGGAAAGATTAGTGTAATTAATCCGAGAAAGATAGCTGGCAGCAGTGATGTAGTTAGGTTACACGTGTAATTAATCCGCGGAAGATGGCTGCCAGCAGCGCTGTAGTTAGGTTCCACGTGCCAAAGAGAGCTCTCCCAAATATACTCTCTTGGCGACACGCCACTCCCCTCCTCTCACTATAAAGTGTCGGGGCGGCGAACACTTTGGGAAATTAGGGCATAGGAAAATTAGGGTTTTCTACAGAACAAAAAAAAAAAAAATGTTGGAATTCTAGTCAGTTCGGCGCGGGCGTTCCTAAAGTTTGGATCTTTGGATTGATTTGGTCCGTCTTGTTGCAATTCTCGAGGTCTACTCAGTAATTTAAAGGTAATTTTGTAGTTATTGGTTGGTAGTGGTGCTTTAGAATGGTTTTTCCGAGTTTCTGCTGTGTAATTTGTTGAATGATTAGTTGTTAGATCGGTGATCAGTGCAGTTAGCCGCGGTTGTTTACTTGTATTGGAAGTACTCACTAATCAGTAGTTTGCCAATGATTTGGTCAATTAAAGCCTCATTAGAAGTGTCTTTCTTTGGCTTAGTCTTTGGATCTTAGCCAAATTTCTCTTGGTCTACGACTCCGCGGCGGGGTCCGATACTAGCCTACGACTTGAACCGCCGGAGGCGACCGAGCAATGGAACCCTCGGACGAAGAAGAAGAAGAAGATGGGATGTCCCTGAAGGATAAGGACACGATATATCAATAACGGACAGAGACATTATAGGTATCAAGCATGTTTACAGTTCAATAAAAGCGAAAAGTACGAAAAACGAGGGGAGATCAACTGAAGATAAATAAGGGATCGAGATTTCTAACTCGATGAATCCCTAACAGGTCTGAGAAACAGACGTGTATGGCCCACCATAAAAACCTTGTCACGTCCCATGATGTCAAACTTAATACAAATGAACAAGTGTTTCGAGAATTAGACTTTCCGAGATTTGCAGAACAATACGGGTTCGGACGTAGACGATAGGTGACGTGTAGCTCCGTCATAAAGCAATGGAAGCTTTCAAGAGAACCATTAACCGCTCGACATTGAGAATTGGGTTAGCAACTGGTTCAACGTTAGGGGGTGTTTTTTTTTCCCATTTATAAGTGGCACCACTGACAAGTGGTTCAAAATACTGTTTCTTTTTGCCGCTTATAAGTGATTCTGATCTTTGAAGTAATTTAAAAGATTACCATTGTACCTTTGTGTTCGAATCATTTATAGTACGGAAGTGCTACCTTGCCCGCAGGGTAGGACCGTAGTCCAGGCCCGCGGGCCACGTGTCGCCTCCTGATTGGGCGGGGGGCTGGTGGGTCCGGAAGTTAGCGGGGGGGGGGGGGGGGGGGGGGGAGGCCAATCGGGAGGCGACGCGTGGCCCGCGGGCTTGGAGGACCGCGGTCCAAGCCTGCGGGCAACGTAGCATTTTTGTTTATATTATTGTTAACCCAAAGTATATGTGCCAAGACCTTTAATAAGAAAATAGAAAGAACAAAGATAGAAAAAAAGCAAACCTTGAGCGCCTTAGCAATAGCTCTCTTCACAGAGGAGAAGAGAAAAGAGGGAATGAGTTGTGGAGAGAGATTAGGGTTTATTTTTTTCTTATAGGCTTGAGGGTATTTTAGCCATTTAAAAAATAGTTGAGGACAAATATTTTTTACATTTTATAAGTACTTGATCGTTTTTGAAGTGGCAAAAGTGCCACTTCTAAGATTTGAACCACTTTGTCACTTATAAGTGAAAAAAAACAATGACGCTTATTTGCTGCACTTCTAAAATCTGTTACAAGTGGTTGGAAACCCAAGTAAATATATGATGTGTTTGTTTCTCGGAATGTAGATTTCAACGTTCCAATTCGCTGCGTTCCACGTTCCGGAATGTGTATTTCCACATCGCACTCGTTTCAAGATCACATTATGCGATCCTATATGGTGAATTTTGATAAACTGTGGTTTGTTCCTGTTACTAGTTGACACGATTTCCTTTTGTGTAAAACTATTATGTTCAATCCCTCTTTAGGGCTTGTTTGGTAAATTGTAAGTGGAGGAATATTTGGATTTGCATTTTCAAGGATTGAAAAGTATATGAGAATTCATACACTTTCTATAGTAGAGAACAAATATGTTTGGTTATAATAAGAAAGTGTGAAAGAGGAAAGTGAGAGAACATAATAATAATAATAATAATAATAATAATAATAATAATAATAATAATAATTAATTAGCATTAATTATTTTTTGGTTAATTAATTAATTTACTAATTATAAAATACAATAAATAAATTATCTCAAATAGTAATTATCTTAATTACTAATAATTAGTAATCTAAATAAATTTGAATAAACTACAATAATTATATGATTTTTTGATTTACACGCTAAAATGAGCTAGTTTGTTGAATAAAAGTATATAATCTACCAGTTAACCACAACCCCATCAGAACCCTTGATTGTTACAAATATATCAAATGTACGAACACATCCAAACTTTTAGGCCTCGTCATTAGACAATTATAGTTTGTAATTATTACACCCTAAAATGACCTGTCTAAGGGATACATGATAGTGCGGACCCCTGGTTGTGACAAATAATTAGATAATTCAAATAAGTTTAGTCCAAATCTAGGCAATACGAACACATCCAAACTTTTTAGGCCTTGTTGTAAGATCGGAATATTAACAAAAGAATATCATTGACAATTTTTTTAATCTTATTAATTTATGCCTAATAATAAATTGGGTGTTATTATAGTTTATAATGTTAATTATGTAAACAATTAATAGAAAAAATAAAACAACTAAAACTTAGCAAGGCCCCTTTCAGCTCCCCACAGCCCACATCGGAAGGAAAAATTTTGGATGCGAGGAGCTGAAAATGTTTCCCGACAACAACTCGACATGAATTTTTTCTTGTCAAATTGAAGACTTTCTCCAACCAATTACCAGCCTAACAAAACTATGTATATGTATAAAGTTTGACCACTTTCAGCTGAAATAAGAATCCCATTCCAATTCTTACTTAAACGGGCCCTTAATGAAATGTGCGTGGGTGTGGATGTGGGTGAAAGAGCGAGCGAGAGTGTGCTTGTGTTGTGGGGTGTGGGGGTGGGGTGGGGTTGTAGTTGTGTTTATCAGTATTGTGTTTATTCAAAGCAATGTGCCATCACCTAGATACATATTATACTCTACGAATTATTTCATTTGCTTCGTTTAAGGCTTCATTTTCTTTGCTTTCATTTGGTTGTTCCGAGTTATTTAAGTTGCAGATTGCTTCTATAATTATATTTTATACATTATCTATTGAAATTTATCTGACATTTATGATTTATGCCATATATAGGTTGTGATGGCTAGGGCGGTCGACCCACCAAATGGAGTTGGAAACAGCGGAAAACATTACTACATGATGTGGCAAAACCTGTTCGAGATAGACACAAAATATGTGCCCATTAAGCCCATAGGCAGGGGGGCATACGGGATAGTGTGCTCGTCGGTAAACCGAGAAACAAATGAGAAAGTTGCTATTAAGAAAATCCACAATGCATTTGAAAATCGAGTGGATGCACTCAGGACTCTGAGGGAGCTAAAGCTCCTTCGGCATCTCCGACATGAAAATGTCATTGCTTTAAAGGATATCATGAGGCCGGCCAACAAAAGAACTTTTAAGGATGTGTATCTTGTTTATGAACTTATGGACACTGACTTGCATCAAATTATTAAATCCTCTCAGGCACTTTCCAATGACCACTGCCAGTATTTCATTTTCCAGGTATGTTTTTATTATTATTGCTGACCTCAGATTACTATAGATCATTATCTTAGTTGCTGTAGATGTTAACCAATTTTACCATGTAGCCACTTAAAGCCTCAAGTTGCTAAGAGTCGTGTAAATACACAGTTATTTGCTATCCGTAAGCTCTAACAGGCTACCATATCAACCATTTATAACAGGTTCACAGATGGTGTATTCAATAAAGTTGTTCCAACTAGTATATAGTGAATGGGGATATACTGAACTTTCCTTTGTGTTAAACAGCCATTAATATTGAAGCATGATATCCACATCTAGATGGATAATACCTTTCTTATTTTATAGTTAAGTCGCCTAAGCCATTGTGGTTAAAATCATAGGTTGTATGGATACTCATTTTAGAGGACGATATGGGTGTCTATTACATGTCCAACACATTAATTCCTTGACATTCATGTCAGATATCATAACATCCATGTCTAGGTTCCAATCGGACTGAAAACATGGACAAAAGTGATTTGACACGGTCATGATCATCCTAAACATAATCGAGATATTGGGAAGTAACATTTGTTTCGGGGGTTACTATCCTTTCCCAGACTCTGCTAAGCGGGAGCCTTGTGCTCCTGCGTTGCCATTTAGTTACTATTGAAAAATTGCATAAGTATAAATGTTATGATGATTTAATATGCATAGTATGCATTTAGATATTTAATCATGTCTATATATAACGGTATCCATGTGAACCCATGGAACTGGATCGAGAGCAAGTCCAGACTATAAACATAAATTTTTAAATTCGAACATGTAAATCTAAAACATGTAAATCGACATAGGATCTTAATCATATAATTAGTCACTATAAATCACAAAATCATACCGGAATCCATCTTTTATTTTGATGTGAAATTCTCCTCTCTTGACCTATTTTATAAGTTGTGTTTCTTGAGATGATCCAAATGATGGAATTTGGGTTCATATATATAGGCAGAGAGGGAACGAATTTCCACATTCGTGCAACCTTTCATCAAAGGTGCAACCATTCACTAAAAATTCGCAACCGTCCATCAAAGTTGCAAATGGTAGGAATCTTCTAATTTAACCAAACATTTATTATTCAGCAATTACCTAATTTAACCATGATATAAAATATGGACCACATATTAATGAAATTTTTATGAAGTTAGAGATACACAAATTTCTAACAGTCTCCCATTTGGTTCATATAACAATTATATTTATGGTTTCATATAGGAGTCATAAGGCGCGCATAAATGCTGAAATAATAAACTTTAAAAGGTTTCTTAATTACCTCAGTTAATTGAATTATTGATAACAGTCATAGCGGTTCCATATTAATTAAGTCTGTACAACGAAGCAATCATAATGTTCCCTTAATGTCTTAATGAAAAGACTATTTCTGTTATCATTTATCCATTCACATAACATGTACATAAACAAATGGAAACAGAAAAATTCAGAATTTTCAATAATGAATTCTCAAAGATGTCAAAATACAAGCACATAACAATCCATAAATGCTATTGTTTATTCTCAAGACCCATCTTTTCAGCATGCTGCTTAAATGTCTTGTGTGGTAACCCTTTAGTTAGCGGATCTGCTATATTAACATTTATTTTAATATGTTTAATTGACACTCGCTTATTCCGAATTTCTTCCTTCACTGATAGGTATTACATCTCCATGTGCTTTACTCCTTTAGAATACCTATCATTCTTTGAAAATAATACCATTGCGGCATTATCACAATAAATTTTCAGTGGTCTGGCAATAGATTCCATAACTCTAAGCCATGAAATAAAAATTCGAAACCTTACTCCCACTGATCTTCAGGTATATATACACCGATCAACAATGTTTTCAATGAACCCAAATGTTGATAATGAAACAAGCATGGTATCTGTGAATACCCTATACTTGCTTAATTACAAAATAACCAACTACATTTATGTTTATTTTACTAATAATATATGTTCTACCTGTGGGCAAAACATAATTTAAGTAAATAAACCAACAATGATATTACTTAGTCGAACATTCAATGCAAAATTTGAGTCCGTTGTGGTGAACACCAACTAATAATATGAATGTCATACAAGAATAACAATATGCATGTAGATAATTGAAACCATTGTGGTGATTATCAATTTAATATAATATGAATATTGTAGTTCAAACCATATACAAAATATATCTGTTCAATCTTATTTCATTGAGAGAGATTTTAAAAGAGATCAGAACTTCAACAGATATATTCAGATTGAATTGTAGGAATTGAATCTTAATTCCTTCTAAATCTATACATAGAACTAAAAATATGATCTAACCGTGCTCTGATACCACATATAAACATAAATTTTTAAATTCGAACATGTAAATCTAAAACATGTAAATCGACATAGGATCTTGATCATATAATTAGTCACTATAAATCACAAAATCATACCAGAATCCATCTTTTATTTTGATGTGAAATTCTCCTTCTCTCTTGGCCTATTTTATAAGTTGTGTTTCTTGAGATGATCCAAATGATGGAATTTGGGTTCATATATATAGGCAGAGAGGGAACGAATTTTCACATTCGTGCAACCTTTCATCAAAGGTGCAACCATTCACTAAAAGTTTGCAACCGTCCATCAAAGTTGCAAATGATAGGAATCTTCTAATTTAACCAAACATTTATTATTCAGCAATTACCTAATTTAACCATGATATAAAATATGGACCACATATTAATGAAATTTTTATGAAGTTAGAGATGCACAAATTTCTAACACAGACCATATCCTAAGTTTTCCAAAAATGCCGCATCTCCAATCTCTACCATGCTCATATCTGAATTGGTGTCCGTATCTATACAACCTAGATAAATCTTTAAGATCTTGAGAGAGAATGTTGTAGATGTAAAAATGAATAGGAGAAAAGACACTATTTAAAGCTTGCATGTGTAGAAGGGATGCTGCACAATACCAGTGTTGTGCGCTTTGTGTAGGATTAAATGAACAATACAAAGGAATTTATGGAACATGCGGGACCGATTCAGGGTACTTGGAGGAGAAAATTTGTTTGTAGGAGACCTCTATAAGAGTTGGTAAAGATTATGGGTATATATGTATGGACGGTGTCTGGATTTCCATCTGAGGGAGCATAATGGCAAATTGGCTTTCTTCGCTGCCATCCTTCGACTTAATATACTGCTAAGCTGAGCCTCGAGGCTTACTGATTTATTGCATTGAGATATAGGGTTCACCTCTTTCTTCAGAGAAAGCTACGGCGAAGAACTTTCTGTCAAACAAACAAACCCCAAGTGCATGAATGGTGGATAGTCAAAGATTATTGTGCCCCCTTTTTATTCTAATACTTGACTACCTTCTATTTTATCTTTATAAATATGAGATTGACAACAATCTAGAATTCTGTTTAAGACTCTGAACCTCGACCTGACTGCAATTCCCTTATAGTGCAAAACTATTAGATAGTGGTTCTTAGTACGATAAAGATTCCCTGTTTTCATGGAAAACATCTACAGAAGGCTTCAATAAGCTTACCCAAACTACTGTCAACTCTAAAAGCCACATGTGTGTGTTTAAAGAAGGATTCAACAATTCACGACTTCATGTTCATTTTGATAACCTCTTGAAACCAGCAAATTCTTGTTTGCTATTTTGGCAAATCTCCGTCTTATCTGATATATATTCTTTTCCTATGATGTTCAGCTGCTTCGGGGCCTCAAGTATCTTCATTCAGCAAACATACTCCACAGAGACTTGAAACCTGGGAACCTGTTGATCAATGCGAATTGTGACCTCAAGATTTGTGACTTTGGTCTGGCACGCACCAGCAGTGGGAAAGACAAATTCATGACCGAGTATGTTGTCACTCGTTGGTACCGGGCTCCTGAGGTACTCCTTTGTTGTGACAACTATGACACCTCAATAGATATATGGTCTGTGGGCTGCATCTTTGCGGAGTTGCTTGGCCGCAAGCCTATTTTCCCTGGCACAGAGTGTCTTAACCAGCTGAAGCTTATTGTCAATGTCCTTGGTACCATTAGCGAGGCCGACCTTGGTTTTATTGATAACCCCAAGGCTCGGAAATATATCAAGTCTCTCCCTTACTCTCCTGGCATTCCTATCCTTGCTTTGTATCCCCATGCAAATCCCTTGGCTGTAGACCTAATACAGAAGATGCTTGTTTTTGATCCATCTAAGAGGATTAGTGTCACAGAGGCCCTGCAGCACCCCTACATGTCACCTCTGTACGATCCAAACGCTGACCCTCCAGCCCAGGTTCCTCTTGATCTCAACATTGATGAGGATCTCGGAGCAGATATGATCAGGGAGATGATATGGAAGGAGATGCTTTACTACCATCCAGATGCTTCTGAAGTAAATTAGTATTAAGTTTTGCTTGTTTTAGTCGTCAAGTTGTATCATGCTTGTAGCTTATGAAGGCCACTCTTAATCTTGTTGCTCCTTAGTTATAAGATCTGCAAGGCAGTATCACCTTGGTAATGTAACATATTTACTGTTGGAGATCTTCCCCTTGTAAAATTCAGGTAATGAAATATCCTTGTGTGTATTATTGTGTTTTAAAAGATGATCATTTCATGCTATATGAGTACAAATGAAGTATATGAGTTAATTTGCCGACCCAAAGAATTCATAGGTTCAAAGAGTTCATGTTTCCAATGCTCCATTGTGTTTTAAAAGATGATCATTTCATGCTATATGAGTACAAATGAAGTATATGAGTTAATTTGCCGACCCAAAGAATTCATAGGTTCAAAGAGTTCATGTTTCCAACGCTCCATTTACAATGCCTTTCTGAGATAGAAAGTAGGTCCATATGTTTTATGTGCTTCAGTTACTGATGTTTCTTTTGCAGCATTAAACAGCGAGCATGTTCTTGGGAGATTGTGATGTGAAATTTCTTTCAGAAAAGTTGCAGGTGAATCTGGCAACTACTACCACCTTGGCGAACTTACAAATGACCTGGAAATAGTAATTCGGCGGTGATGTAGCGGTTGACAAAGATGAGCAACCTATACTTCTTTGATCATGAATCATGCATGATGTTTTATGTTTTAAGTAGTTTCTTGCAAAAAATTTAGTGCTTAAATTTCTTGCTCCTTTGGTAGTAGTACATATATGGTTCTATAGTGTATCTTTAATATATTCTCGTTTGTTATGAATGTGACATTTTTAACAACACAGATCCTCGGAACTTAAACTGTACTGAAAAAAGTCTCATATATCACATCCATTATGGTCATATCTTCTCTCAGAGAGGAACATATCATACAATGTATGCTACATGGTTCAATAGTGTATATTTAATATATTCTTGATTGTTATGAATGTGACATTTTTAAGAAAAATCCTCAGAACTTTCACTACTGAAAAAAGTCTCGTATATTAATATCGCATCCACTATGGTCATATCTTCTCTCAGAGAGGAACATATCATACAATATATGCATGGATGGACTGAGAATTATTGTAGCTTGTAGACTGTCTAAAGGCTTCCTAGCAATTGGATCGAGGCCCAAAGAGGCAAATATTCTCTTTGCTTTTAGGTGCAACAGCTTACTCTAATGGCTGTAGTTAGTAAGCAATACATAGCAATCATGAAACTTTGTGATCCAAATTATTCTGCTAGCTTTAGGAGTTGTGTGAACGTCAAGTCTGGTTACTGGTATAGGAGATACATCATTGTTCGATGCGTTTTAATATTTTTCTTTCTTTTGCTTTTGCTTTGGACCTTGAACACAAGTAGTAATCTGTACATGTGTAAGGAACTTTGCAAGCTAGAACCATACAAATGAATTTATGGGTAGCTAAATGAAGCCCACTTAAATGTTACCAAAGTATAATCCAGGGATCAAATAAATTTGATGCCTGATCATGTCAATTAAGCACTAGCTGTATAGTACATATATTACCCAAGCTGTCACATGTGCAAGTGTTCTACACTGTGAAGTGTATGCAATGGTACTTTTACTGATCATCTACTACCATTATGAATTATCCTGTTTCAGTTATTGAATGTTTTCTTACAACATTCTAAGTTATGGTTCAATGTAGTTGTGAAACCTCTTCATAAGGAAGAGGGCTATTGCTTTAGACTATGGTATTGGTGACTTCAAAATCTACATTTCTAGGACAGTGACACAAGTTTAAATTGAGTGCTCATGTTTCTGGAAGAAGTCCTTCTCGAATCTCGATTATCAAGACTTTTGCTGTTCTTTCACAACAAGGCAGCCATTTTGCTCCACAATTAGATAAGATTTATTTGATTTTACATGGCATAATGCTACGGTTGACATCACAGATGTTGCAATGAACCTTTTTTGACTAAACTGAGTTGGATATGTTACAATGGATTTGTAACATCATTATGGCTTGGTATATTGAAGTGCCAATGGAATTTTATCAAACACCGTAGGTTTGATTAAACATACTAAGATTTGGTCAATGCAAAGCTAGATTTGACAATTGGTGATACTGCAAAAACTTCCAGTAACTTGAAGTGTGGTGGCATCAAAAGTTCAGTCAGTCGCAAAAGAAAGATAGATTCTTAGATCTGAAGTGCCCCAGATAACAGATTGAGATAATCTCAATAGATTATCACTGTTCCTTTTGGTGCTAGATTTCTTCTTAGGAGGAACCTCAACTCTTCTGGGCCTGAGAAAAAAGTGCTAGACTACTCTTCCCACAGCTTCTCTCACCGTCTAGAACATGTGTCTCAGGACCACAAGAGCAACACAGATGGGAAGTGGTCTTAATTGCGGTAGTTGGTAAAGTTGAAAGATACGCAAGGTATTGAAGAACTTTGATAGTGAAGGTTGTGAACTTATCTTTTTTCAGTTAACCTTAGCAACAGCAAGATGCCTTTCCTGAGAAGGAAATAGATTGGACTGGAGTTGTCTCCTTTTCTTGTGAATGAGGAGGTTTAGGGCTTGCCATTACCAAATGAACAGAGATGGTTAAGATTTAACAACCAAATGCATGTTATCTTATCTTTAGCCCATCTCGTCAATTTATAATACACAAATGAAATTGGAAGAATTAAATCACAGCCGTACAAACCGCCGTACTTTGCAGTATTGGTTGATACCGATCCGATACGGCTAGTATCATACGGTTTGACATGTCCTGATTCGATACCGACATCATGGGCCTCTTTTTTAGTCAATTATGCAAAGCAAATTGATCGAAAAGACCAATTATCAAGGGTGTAAATGTCCAGGAAGGTTGTAAAAGCATGTAAAAGAATAAAACTTATCTATTTATCCATCGCAGGTAAACCAATCGGCAAAGGATAACTACTATTTCTAAAATTTTAATAATTTATTAATAATTATTTCTTTTCTGATACCAACAAATACTTCGATCTGCAACCGCCGATTGTGCCGGTATTGTCGATCCTGATATTCATAGGAAGGGTCCGATACGAATAGTGCAAACCTTGAATATGACGGGAAATCGAGTCATAATTGCAGAGATGCAAATGCATCTCCAACATGCTAGTCCCCATTAGGCACTTGGTATTGATGGGCTAAGCACCACTAACAGTTCACAGTCTCTCTAAACATTCAGTCCGCACGGCTGTGAACTTAGCTGCTGCTTTTTTTTTTCAGTTAACCTTTGTGACTGCAAGACACCCTTCATCTGAAGAAAAGAGGAGTTTGTCTCACTTTTTATAGTGAACGAGGAGATATAGGGCTTGCTATTAGCAAATGAACATAAATGGCTAAGCATTACAACCAAACGAGTGTGCCCGTATCGTCAAATCTTTGATACATGAATGAAATTGACATTTTGGGGCATGATTTATCGAGATGCAAATGCATCTTCAACACCCTAGTCTCCTTTCGGTACCTATGTCTTGATATGCTAAGCACCGGTAACAACTCACAGTCTATCTGAACACCTGACCTTGGTAAGATAGGCAAAGTAGCCCCGATATGGAGGGAAGATCAGGGGATATTGAAGGTTCAAAGCGACCGTAAACTTCATAGAGCATAAACATCACAGAGGCTCAGGGGTGCCTTGTTCCTTTGTGATTTCTCGTACATATTTCTCGAGTAACTGATGGAAAACTGTGATAGCATTAGGTGCTGGAACTTCTTGTAGGTTTGGAACTAATTTTTAGGCTGTGAACTTTTACAAAGGCGAGGGCCTTGCTTTTGAGTTTGTTTCGACTTCCACATGCTGAGGCACACAGACTGCCTCTGATTTGTTGGTAAAAGTTCACAAAATCACAATATCTTACGGGCAAAGTATGCCGAGGAGGGCATTTATATAGCCTTTTTAGGGCCTCAGGTGATATCACTATGTTGGGGCACATCGGAAATAAATCCAAGAAATCAGATAACACTTCAGAGAAAATTTACAACCGCAAAGATAGGATTTACGTGGTTCACAAAACTCTCTTAAACTTTTGTGTTGAAATTATTCAACAACTTTGGTTCTCTTGTGTTGAACTTATTCAGTGGAAAGTTCAATATATAGAAAACCCATATACGAAAATCCAATCATACATATGGTCAAAGTAAGTAATGATCATGGGCCTATCTTTGGACATCTTTTTTCGCAGTTCCTGCTCCGATTAATGATTGCTAGTCGTCAGTCAGTCACTCGGACATCGATCGTTCTTGTGCTCATTAGCTGCAACTGTTATCAGTACTCAGCAACTTCCGGCTCGCAACTGTCCTTGCTGTTTTCATTTCTCTCTTCACCAGCACATGCTACACTTATTGACACCATCTGCTTTCACAGGGTCAGGACAAGTGAATCTTGAATCTTCAGGCAGGTGCTCCGCTTTTGGCAGTTTCATGTGAAGTGCCAGTGTGTATGAACCAAAGACCGTCAGTTCTTTCCAAGTCTTGAGGAAGGTGTAGTTGATAATTTTGCCTTGAGATGATCACAGTTACAGTACCACTCTTCGTATGCTTTCAGTTCCTTTTTTCTTATGGGAGAACCTCAACTCTTTGCAGGTTCTATCAGCATATGTATGCACATTCTGCGCACTAAGTTGCATGAACCAAGGACCACATGGATGGTGGTTGCTAAAGCTGGAAGATATGGGGTTTAGTAAAGTGTTCAACTAAAGGAGGTGGAGATATGGTGGGGTTGTGAGTGACAATACTTGGTGGTGTGTGACAGAGGAAGAGCTTTCGACAGTCCCCAGTCCTGACTGTAACATCAAGCCTTTGAGATCATGGTTTTGCTGTTGACATCGGTATAACTTTCGCTTTTGTAGTGATTCTTCTGAAAGCTGATGATGGTATGATATTGTTTCTCATCTCTAATTTCTTTCTTACTTTCTGAAGCATATTTTTCAGTGACTCTAGATTCCAGAAACTGTCGGTAAGTTGGTACTTATGCAAGTCATGTACTGTATTAGCGTTTTCATAAGTAACACGTAAATCTATTTATATTCTCTTATGGAATTCGATTTCCGATCATCAATAAGAATGTCTAGAACATGTAGGAAAAGGAAAACACTCAAACTGATATCGATCAGCAATTGGGGAGTAAAAACTATAATTTCTGAACCGAGAGATTGGGAAGAACTTATTGGTATGTTGCATCTTATGCTGCAGGACAACTTGAACTTGCATGCAACATGAGATGCAACGACTCTAAGAAACTATCTTAGAGTTGCTACAAATGCAATTGAGCTTATTGCGACTAGATTCGGATGGTTTTAAAACCTTGTGTTACATATACCCCTTGATTACAACATCTACCGGAACAACTACATGTACATCACTATCACGGCCGTTTCTGAGCACGTAATCGCACATGGTCTCAAAAACCGGGAGAACCCAAATTTTTTAACCCTCCGTATATTTTACTAATGTGAAATCTCTATTTTTAGATTTATGTCTCCATATTTTTTGGAAAGTGCGGCATAGAATGTTAGAAAAAAATGTCATTTGTTAAAGTATTTGTACATGCCCATTAGAAAGTTAGATACGGCCCCGATAACTATTTCATTGATAAGAAACAAGATCAAACTAAAGCAAAGCAGGACTATTTCTGCTTTAGTAGGCATGATGAACTCTTTTATTACAAGTAATCAAGAACCTTATAGCTCTAAAACCATTATGTAAGCCAATATGCCACCAGAAATTAACAGTGGTCATAATCTTTAATTTCTTAGTTTAGCATCTTTTCTCCAGGTATGAACCCCACAAACCGACCAAAATCTTAGTGCCAAGAATGTAATCTCATGCTCTTCTCCTTGCCCCCACGTCCTAATATATTTGATAGAAACATAGAGCATAAAAGAATCTTCATATTTCAAGATGTGATAGAGAAAAAAGAAAAAGAGGTGGATGAACACTGGTCCACAGAAGAACATTATATTTGGTGGCATCTAGTTCTATGATCTTCAGTAGATTAGTCCTGTACTCATTTACTTTGATTAGTTGAACTTAAAATGTAATTAACATATTGCTTGTGCAGTGTATCTATTGTATTGTATTAGGTTATTAGTATCTTAAACTCTTAAATATGTTTACTTTTATTTTATTTTCATTTTTGATCTATTCTATATATTTCGTGCTCTCGAGATTCCATTCCATGCTCATTCTCTGTATTAATGATCAACATAATCAATTATAACAAGTTACACGTTCATATTTCGAAAATATAATGAAGCACGTAAATTCCGTAGGCAACTTCAACGCCGCCAAGTTCTATCTAGTGAATCCGGAAAAGGTCAAATGTACATAGAGAGGTTGTTTCTGTGACTTGAACCTACATTGTCTATGACGCAAATGCCATGAGTCTTTACCGTTGCGTCAAACATGACACCTCACCAGGAATTCATATCGAAAAAATCTATTAATTATACATAGTTAGAAAGTAAGACTCGAACTAGAGTTGGGACTCGAACTAGAGTTGGTATCAATATCATCATTCTTTGTTTGCCACAGGACGAACAATCAAAGCCAAGTGGCTGCACAAGTTGGGTTGGCAATGGCGAGAGTTCACCGAAGGGAATATTTGGTGGTGCCCAACTATTACAGTACAAAACTATTATAGTACAGCAGCTCATGTGATGGTACCATTTGGTGTTTTCCTCTTCTGAGAAGGCCACTAAACGATGGTATCATTTGGTGTTTTCCTCTTCTGGGAAGGCCACTGTCCCTAGTTTCGTTCCTCCTATATAAAAAAAAAATGTAGGTTCCATCAATTTGGATGTTAATTTTTTAGGAATATTTAATATTATGGTCTCACATAATAGTGGATATTAGGGTTTTGGTTTTGAAATTGTCCAACATTAGGGGGTGGGTCTCGAAATGACTGTGAACACGTAGGCTAATGAAGAACGATTTCGAGATCCAAATCATAACATTGGACAATTTTGAGATCTAAAACCTGATATCAACTATTATGTGAGATCCTACTACTAAATAATCTTTTTTTTTTTATATATACCATTTGTGAAATGGAGATTGATATACCATTTGGCTTGAGAACAACATATCTGCTCTCATTCTAGTTGTGGTTGACATCTATGCTTGACATAATCTTTAGCCAAACAGGATCTTGGAAAAGAATTTTTTTTATTTGGATGACAAAAGAAATGAGGAGGAATGAAAATTGATTTTCAAGAAAAAAAAAAGAAGCATGGATTTGCTTTTCCACCCTTAATTATTCATTTTTTGCTCTTTTTTTTGGGGATCTTTTCAAACATCGGAAAGAAAAATAATGAGAATTGTAATTTTTGAAAAGAAAAAGAAGGAAGAATTGGTTTCCCTCTCTTTTTCATTTTTTGAGAACCAAATGAGACCTTTCAGCATTCTTCGAGTCTTTGCAAGTTGACACTAATGGATCCACTTGCACTCAACTTGTGGTGTGATTGAGATCATAATCGTATGTACAAGTTGTATAATCATACATGACCAAAATCGTAAATTCCAAAAATTTTGATCTGTATATGCATTACTAATATAAAAAAAAATTATTTTTAGATTTAGACTTTCCTATTTTTTAGAAACTAACAAGAATATCAAGAAAAAAAAAATTATAATGGTAAAAAAATTTGTTCATTTTTAGTATTTGTACATTGTTCTTAGAATGTCAGTAACGGTCTTTTGATTGAGATGTATAATTTTTTTTTTTTGGAAGCATTTTCTTCCTTTTCATTATTCCTTGCTATAAGAAATAATAATCAGGGGCCCGCTTGATGTGAAAAGTGTCCTTGGAAGTGTCTTTGATAGTTTAGTTTGTGGATGTTTAGTAGATGGAATGAATACATAGCACCTAAAGTGCAAGGCTATAGTCAAATATCCAATAGGAATTAATACTCTTTCAACAAAGTAGGGATATATCCATGGATGTCCTGATCCACCCAATAAATATTAGGATTTTTATGATACAAGTGGTTTTGTAAGCATTCATAGTTGTTTTGATTAAATATTTAATACATGTCAATTTTTTATTGGAATGTGAATAAATATTCTAGTTTTGATGGGTGAATAAAAATGGACACATGATGTATAATAGTTAACCTAAATTAACTAAATTGGAAGGCTTACACGTGATCTTATCATTAGGGGCAAACCATGTACATATAACGTAATATTGATACTCAAATTAATATGATCTTTGCAACAAAATCTAGGGTATGTTTGGTTTGCAGGGTTGTACAACAAAATGTAATCGACATTACATTATAAATCTAATTGGGATGTTAGGTTAGACAAAGTTTTTTGTTTTTTTGGGATGTAATGAAATGACCATTACCACTTTATTATATAACATAACTTTTTTTAAAAAAAAATTAATTACATCATAAAACTCATATATTCACAATTACATTACGACTTATAACTTACCCAATTTTTATTATTTTATTTTTTTAAATTTTAAATTTAATTTCCTCGAACAGCACGTGCACACGTGATTAGTCTTGAATAAGAATGAGATATATGACAAATTGTCCACCTCCGATTGTGCTTTACTAAACTAAAATTAATATAAAAATAATTGCAACCAAATTTCTTGATCTTCACTCTTAATAGTAGTATTGTACCATTAGTTAATTTGCAAAGCCCGAAGTCTTCTCTCGTTAGAAAACAAATCTAAGCCACTTAATGTAATTCATGGCATCCAAAAAAGAAGAAAAAGAAAAGGTTTAAAACTATTCTTTTAGTATAATTAGGCATTTGTCATTTGACGAATTAGGAAAAGGAATAACCCTTAAAAGTGATTGCCACTTGTTTATATGTGTGGTCCAAATCTCATCCATATCGCTTTCATGAGTTCGGATTGGATTCGATATTTGTACATCAAGGAGAAAATGCAAAGTAAAATAAAATAAAACAAAACAACTTAGAAAAAAAAAATGAGATGCTTGAATTGCTTTTATAAACATTTGATATTCCGAGAGTTTTAGACTTTAATTTGCAACCCTTACTTTTTGTATTTTTTTCAAGATTTTTGTATAAAGATCAAGTTGATGCCAAGTCGGTTGCTTTTTGGTAATACATAATCCGAGAGCTAAGAGCATTCACAGTGGCAACACTCCAAACCATACTCCAAGTCACATCAAACCATACTCCAATAATTAATTTTGGAGTATTTCTTTCATGTTGATACATAAGAGCATCTACAGTGGGACTAATTTCAAGTGCTATATTTGGTCTTTAGCCAAATTTTGTAGCACTTGATGGCTCCAATGGACTCTTGTCCACACTTGAAAAATGGTAGAAAGCTAAAAGACCCTCCAAATTTGGAGAGTCCACTAGTTGAGCTATATTGCTTGCGGGCCCACCATATTTACTTTTCTCCTTCATTCTTTTTTTGGAGTGTTGCCACTTGTCAATTATAAAAGAAAAATAAGGAGGTAAACAAATGGAGTGTTGCCACTTGTCAATTTGGAGTGTTTATTTAGACTATACCATTGTGTACCAACATGAAGGGAATACTCCAAAATTAATTATTGGAGTATGGTTTGAAGTGATTTGGAGTATGGTTTGGAGTGTTACCACTGTGGATGCTCTAATGGTATAGTCTAAATAAACACTCCAAATTGACAAGTGGTAACACTTAATTTTTCTTCTCCTTATTTTTCTTTCATAATTAACAAGTGGCAACACTCCAAAAAAAGAATGAAGGAGAAAAATAAATATGGTGGGCCCCGCAAGTAATATAGTTCAACTAGTGGACTCTCCAAATTTGGAGAGTCTCTTATAGCATCCATAGTGGCAACACTCCAAATCATATTCCAAATTACTTCAAACCATATTCCAAAAATTAATTTTGAAGTATTTCCTTCATGTTGGTACACAATGGTATACTCCAAATAAATGCTCCAAATTGACAAGTGGCAACATCTCATCTTTTTCCTCCTTATTTTTCCTTCATAATTGACAAGTGGCAACACTCCAACAAAAAGAATGAAGGAGAAAAATAAATATGGTGGGTCCCAAGTAACTATAGTTCCACTAGTAGACTCTCCAAATTTGGAGAGTCATTTGGCTTTCTACTCTTCTTCAAGTGTGAACAAGAGTCCATTATAGCCCTCCAGTGCTATAAAATTTGGCTAAAGGTCAAATATAGCACTTGAAAAGAATCCCACTGTGGATGTTCTTAGCTTTCTACTATTTTTTAAGTGTGGACAAGAGTCCATTGGAACCATCAAGTGCTATAAAATTTAGCTAAAGACCAAATATAATACCTGAAACTAGTTCATCTGTGGATGCTCTAAAAGTCGAGGTGTTCAAGTCCTATTATATGGAGCCAATTCACATAGGCTCAAATCCATGTTTCGATCCAGACATGGATCTGCCAAATCTATTGATTAAACACGTGTTCTAAATATCCTTGACTTGGCTATAGTGCTAATCGGGATGTTCCGTAAGATTGAAAAATCTAAAGCGGAATTTTTTTTCTTTTCTTTCTCTCATCTCCTTCAAAGAATACTCCAGAACAGAAAGTATACATTAAAAAAAAAAAAAAAATGGTAGAATAATGTAAATTTAACTGCACTTGAAGAGAGACGGATGTTACGAACAATAATTTTAAACTAGTAGGAGATCAATAACATTTTTATCCATATATAAAAAATATTTATCAAAGAATCTATATAATTCAAATAATCTAATCTATATATGAAATTATGTAATCAAAATATTTCTGATATTTGGATTGTATAATAGTATAAATTATAAAAAATTTCAAAATTTACAAAGGCAATCCCTTTTTCTTTCCGTACAGCTTTTCCAAATATGGACTACAGACAATTATCCATCATACCGAACTCTAGTGACTCGTTTGGTTACCGAGGAGCCTGGTTGAGTGGCGGAAGGTCAGTAGATCGAGTCACGGGGACGTATAATTTGTTCTATTTATTTGCAGATATGTAATACAGCGTGTACAATATTTCGTACGTATCATCGACATATAAAAAAAGAGAGTAAATTATTCAAATTTCAACCCTTAATATATTAATAATCACAAATATTGTATTTTTGCGTATAGCCCCTTTTTGTAAGAGAAGACAGCATTTGGTCTCGGAAACTACGTCCGCTCGTAGACGGTGGATCCGTACGGACCGCACGTGCGGCTGTTCCAGTTTAATTAAACCGCCCAGTTAGCTGTAAATTTACATAATGTTTAAAGATTTTAAAAGAATAACGTAATTATTAAAATATCCGAGGGCTTTTTTAATCACTCTCTGCAGGAATTTGACTCTTTGTAAATACGCTACAAACTATCCCCCACTTAACTATTTGACAATCAAATCTAATGACTTTCAACAGTGCTATCTAATTGTAGGAGAAAGATGTCTACACAAACGAGGGGAGGGACCGAATAGCAAATTGAAGCCACGTGGCATTTCTGTATTGGCTAAACCCACCACCTCTTGCTATTTGGTGCTCTCTTCACTTTGCGTTCGACCAATCGATGGAGGACTGTCACGTGGCCCTTGGACTGACACATACCCTTCCTTTTCAGTAAGTAAGATATCATTTAGGGGCTGTTTGGATAGATGTAACTTTTTAGAAGTGTAAAAGTGTACTTATATCATGATGAGTTACATGGCACTTATAGCAAGTGGTATTTACTAAAATGTGTTTGGATGTAGTAATTTTTGTCTCCTACAAGTGGAGGAAAAATGGATTTGGTATTTAGATGGTTGTTAAAAATGAAGGAAAAGGAGTTCGGTTGTTTGAATGGTTGTTGAAAATAGATATTATGTTGGAAATGGTAACCCATAATTAAACAAAAAAATGCGTTCACTATCATAATTAAATTAATTATCATAATTATTTATTATCTATTGACTATTTTATCAAATAATTAGTTATTAGTTTAATTAATATAATTAATGAATGTAAAATATCTATAACATAAAAAGTAAATATCTATAACATAAAAACCAAAACCCCCCCCCCCCCCCCCCCCCCCCCCCCTCTCTCTCTCCTCCGTCCACTCCTCTCTTCCCATTTGTTTTGCAACCCATCTCTCCATCTCTCTCCTCCTCCTCCTTCCGCTCCTCACCACCGCCAGATCTGGAGCGGGAGGAGGAGGAGGTGGTCTTCTTCGCGTGGGTCTCCTCCAGATCTGGAGCGGGAGGAGGAGGAGATGGTCTCCTCACAACCACTCACCGCCGTTAAGGCCGCGGTCGACGTTCCCAAATTTTTCATGATTTTTTGTAAAACTTTTATTTTAGGAATATTTTTGGTGAAGCTTTTGATTTTTGGTGAATTTTTTTCATATTATTCAGAAATTCATGTGATGAGTTCTTGTCAATCATGTGAGTTCAGAGGAGTTCCATCCAAATTTTGTTGGAAGTCAAAAGTATGAAAAAGGGAAAGGGGGGGGGGTGGTGGTGGGGGGGGTGGGGGGGGGGGGGGGGGGGGGGGGGGGATGGGATCCATCACATCAGCAAAAAAATTCAGTTTCAGACCTTCTTACCAAACGCATGAACTCGTTCGAGTTCATGAAAGTTGCAAATTTTTGGATAGTTACAGTCCAGTTTCTTTGAACCAAACAGACCTTGTAGAAAGTGATTTTGCATATAATTCTCTCATATTTTTCTTGTTTTATTTTTTACTTGAACACAATTTTATTCTTGTAGTAAAGGATTGAATCGTACAACTCACAGATCTAACCAACAATATAAGAATTAAGATTAGAGATACAAACAAAACTGTGTGTGAAGGAGAGAAGAACAGAAAATAAGTCAAAATTTCTTGAACGTTAATGCTACGCACAATTGAAAAAAATATAATCTACTTTCGATAACCATCTTCCTTGTGCTTTTAAAAATTGTTTGCAAATGAACTTAGACACTGTTTGATTCATTCACTATAATGTAATTGTAATCGTAATGTAATTAAATAAAAAAATATTTTGCTTATTTGATTATATTATAATTATGATTATATTAGAATGTACCAAACGACACAAATAAGCAATTCAAACAAGCTGTATACCAAACTAAAAAAAAATGAGGCTTTTATAGAAATAATATGGAACAAAGGGACCAATATGCAAAACTAAAAATGAAAGCAATAGTAAGGGCTGTTTGGTAGCCGGAAACTGGGATGAAACATGAAAGTGGGATATTTTTTTGGAACTCAGCTGAACTCCGTTGAGTTCAGATGTTTGGTTAGCATGAAAGAAAAAGTAGGTTTCTGTTGATTGGACAGCAACCAGAGTTCTCGTCCCCCCTATTTTTCTAACTTTTGACATCCAAAATTTTTTTGTAAGAAACTGGGATGAAAGTGTCACTACAAAAAAATCAGAATGTCTTACAACGGTCGAAAATAATTGCAAAAATAATATAATCCATTATAAAATTATTCTGCAACAGTTATTGAAACTATTGTTAATTCGAGCGTTGCAGATTCCTCTTGCAACGATTATAAAAAATTTTATAGAATTTTTTTGCAACATTTCTATAAATAGTTGCAAATAACGTATTATGCAACGGATCTCACGTCAATGCGTAATAGTTACATAGTGTTGTCAATAATATATTTGGCAACGATTAACAAACTATTGTAAATATTGAGTAAAGCACGATGGTTGATAACTGTTGCCTAAAATATAGAGCAATGCTACAGTTACAACCAAACATTTACAACCTTCTTACAACCACTCACCCATTTTCTGACATGTGGGCCAGGTGGTGGTCTGGCCCACATGTCAGCAAATGAGTGTAAGTTGTAAGAAGGTTGTAAAAGTTTGGTTGTAAACCAAACATTTCCCTAAAATATATCATGCAACGGTCAAAAATTGTTACAAATAATAGGCAACAGTAAATATTAAGTACTTTTTTTTACCTCCAATGGGGCTCGAACCCCCAACCTCTTGGATCGCATGCTTCTTTTATAAATAAACTGTTGCAAGATCAATATTTTTGTAATAATTTTTTTGACAATGGTTATCATAAACATTATTATTAAAAAAAAATACAACTACTGGCATAAATCGTTGCACAATCATTACAAATAATAAGTCCACTCACAACAGTTTGTAAAAAACAATGAGCCTTTTTATAAGGCTTTATGTAATCGTTGCAAAATATTAATAAATTTGTAACAAATACTTAAAACCCTTAAGCATAACCGTTGCCCATTCAACTCGCTTTGACAACACTTTCAAGAAACTGTTGCTTGACCGTTGTAAAAAAGAAAAAACGTTTAACAAGCGTGAAACGTTGTAAAAAATGTATTAGGCAATGGTTAATCTCTAACCATTGCAAATATATTTAATTTAGAAACGGTTATTTCAACCGTTACGTAACTGTTGTAAATCATAATTTCAGCAACATTCATAAAAAATGTTGCACTAAAACCGTTGCAAAATAGGAATATTTTTTGTAATGTGTGGTTTGGAAGAGGTTGCAGCTCTGGTTGGATGGCTGCGGAAGACCCACCTCTCCGGAGACGAGGACTTTACCCAAACCAGGTCGTCCTCCTCGGAGGCGAGGGGCTCGCCGAGGACGGCGACGTTGAGTTACAGTGCACTCGCCGAGATCGTCCTCCATCCGAATGCACCAGAATGTATCCATCACTTTTACACTTTCAAAGAGTTACTTCAATCCAAACAGGTTTAGACGGAGTGTGCACCCCCACATGTCCCCATCACTCAAACAACAACTTTAGATGGAGTTTCCAAACCCCCCTCTCTCTCTCTCTCTCTCTCTCTCTCTCTCTCTCAATATTATTTAATTATTTTATTTCTTTTTAAATTTTTCTCTCTCTATAAATCCCACTCGTCTACATTTCCCAAACCCCCTTCTCCCTCTCTTACTCTCTCAAGAAGTGAGGTTCTGACCTTCTCCAACTACTCTCTTCTTCTTCCTTGCTTATTATAATAAATAAATAAATGCATGGTTTCTTAATTGATACGCAGAAGAATTAAGAAGACGTTCGTGCATGGTCGTCGATTGATGTCGGCTGCAGTGCTGCTGAGCGAGCTACTAGAGTTTATGGTAAATCATTCCACCACAGCCCGGCGCCGGAGGACCCATCTCCTCCAGTCCTTCTCTGTCGTCTTCCTCTACTGGTTCTATGTCTTCTCATGATCATCATCCCCAGTACTCCTAGCTCTCTCTAGCTCCAGCTCCAGCTCCAGCTCTTGTAGTACTGTAACACTAATTAATTAAGTAACCCTAAAAAGTGAATAAATAAATGGAATATTCATCTACCGCCGCTTCTGCTTCTGCTTCCGCTTCTGCTTCTGTTTCCGTCTCGTCCGGCTCCACTGCCGGGCTGCAGGAGGCCATGGACCAGCGGAGGAGGAGGCGGATGCTGTCGAACCGGGAGTCGGCGCGGCGCTCCCGGCAGCGCAAGCAGAGGCACCTCGAGGGCCTGGCGGCGGAGGCGGCGCGCCTGCGCGGGGAGAACGGGCGCGCGCTGGCCGCGCTGGCGGCCACCGCGCGGGGCCTGCTCGCGGTCGGGGCCGAGAACTCCGCGCTGAGGGCCCGGGCGGCGGAGCTCGCCGCCAGGCTCCGGTCCCTCGACGACATCCTGCTCTACTACTACGTGGACTGCTCCCGCGAGCGGAGCTCCGGAGACGGCAACGGCGGCGGCGGCGGCATGGGGGGTGGTGGCATAGGGGAGCCATGGACGAACCAGGCTGTTGTGAATGTGCCACTTGCTACTGATGACATGTTTCAGTACTGTTGGTAGTGATTTTCATGAGTGAACACATGCATGTTGCTCTTTCAGTTCATAAAAAAAATAAAAAAGAGTACTGGTACTGGATTTTGCTGCTTGCTTAACATAATGTATTAAGAGCTAGATCTGTAATTGGTCCTTCTATTATGAATATAATTTAACAATAATAAGTCACTATTATAATTTCTTTCTTGTTGTATGTTCCATGAAATGAAATTGAGGTTTATGATTTTGTGAAAAAAATCCTTGAATTCTCTCTCCTTTTTTGTTGGCCAATTCTCCTGTAATGCTTTACGGACAGAACAGGAGACTGCATGTCAGTCTGTGTCTGACGTGACGGTTTTTTATTGAATTCAATATAGGATTCGATAATTACATGAGAATTGGGTCCAATGGAGGATGGAGAATCTGATATCACTTGTAAAGATAACATGCGACGGACATTTTGGTTTGTGGTTTTAGGAACTTAATTAGATGCCTTAGAGAATCTACAATACTAGTGTGACTTTGGAAAAAAAAAAGGTTATTGTCACGTATGAATGACAAATTTTTATTCAAAAATTATTCTCCGAATAAAAATTATTCTTCAATGTAATTGTCAAGTAAATTATAAAGTTTATATGCCAAAAGTTATAGGAGGCCTTGTGAAATTAGTTGCATAGTTCTAGATAACACACTTGACACTGTCTTCAGTACCTCCACAATGTCGAATTTTAAATTTTAAAATCCAGATCAAACTCTAAAAATAGTACCCTCGAAGCAAAATATCGTTCATATAATTTTATTTTCATTCACAAGTCTCACCTACTTATTCCAGGACTGAAACTCACTGGTCCACTACAATGACGTCAATCCATATTCTCGTGGCCCTCATATCAAGTCCCATGAACAACAAAACAAAAACTCAAATTAGAAAAGCATTATAAAAGTGCGTCAAGATTAATGTAGAATTTCCCTCCATGTGTCCGTCCCTTGATGCAAATATTTTAATCTATCGACATACAATAAGTTGCAACATGCATGCGAAGAAGACAAGTTGTATTAATTAACTTGTAGGCCTTTGACATGCTTAGGATCGATCTAAACTAATAGCTTTTGTAGTAAGTCATTTTAGTAACGAATCGTCTACAGGCAAACTATATGGTATAGCTATAATATTGTGCTAAACGGAGCTACTACGTTGTCCACAATTTATAATCGCAGATAACATGGCGGTTGGTCATTGGCTCTCTGGTCTGGGTAAGATCCGCAAATAGCAGAGGAGGCCAGTGATCGGCCGTCACATCGGCCGACGGTCACATCTGCAATTACAAACCGCGGACAAAATATTATTTTCATTCGCTACTTTCAGTAGAGAGTCAGAGAAGCTTAATTAAGTAGTTCAGACAATTGTCAATGCAATTGGGATCTGCATCACGAAATGTTGGGGTTTTTTAAATTACTCTCTAAGAGTGGTTCAATATCGTAACAAATGTTAAGTGTATATTTCAATATAAATTTATTTTCTTTTATTGACTTATACATATGAGAAGCGGTAGTCTATGTGGCTGGTACGGTAGAAAGTTTTCCTTGAGAGCTAGGCCACGCGACTCTGGCATGACGAAGGGAGCTGTAAACCCCTAAATATTTTTTTTATTATTTTAAATAAGAAATTATTATTTTATAGCATTTATATCCTTAAAATAAATTATTATAATTTTCTAGAATTTTTAAATAAATTTTAAATAATTTTTAAAGCCAAAAATATCAATTTGCAATTATTTTGATTGTTTTATATACAGTTTGCAATATTTGAATTGTCTGTGCAAATAAAATTTGCACAGAGCAGAACAGGGGGGGGGGGGGGGGGGGGGGGGGGCGTAATATGCAAATTCGATTTTACATACACTAAGGCGGTGGGGGTTTTTGCAATATCGAATGTTGGCGGGGGATGTTTCTGCAAAACGGCCACCCGAACACCGCCTTTCTTCGTCGTCAACTCCGGCGATTATGCCGTAACCCTAACCCTAAACCCTAATCTAAACCCTAATTCCACCGACTTCCCTACCCTATAAATAGACCCCAACCCCAAACTCTAACCATACACTATTTCCCGACCACCACAGCGCCGCCCTAGCCCCCTTCTTCTCCGACGAGCTCGCCGAAGTTAGCCCCTTGCTATCGCCACCGTTACAGCCACCGTCGTCACCATTAACCACCACCACCTTGCTCGCCTCGACGAGACGAACCCAGCGCCACCCTTCGCCGCCGACTACGACGCCTACAGCCGCCGCCAGCACCCCCGACAACGACCCTTCGACGGACACGTACGTGTCTTTTTGTGTCCGCTTTGCTTTCGTGTCTCGTGTACACGTGTGTGGACTCGCCTAGACACGAGGAGTTCACTGATGTGCTCAGACACGGCCAGCTCGTGTCGTGCGTGTCGTGCACGCCTCGGACACTGGACTCGTGTGTCTTCGTGTCCCTAACTGTCAGGACACGAAGACACATAACTATGGGTTAACGGGTTTAATAAACTGTTATTGGGTTTAAAACCCATTATCTTAATTCACTATATAACTAATCCAGCCCTATCTTTATCAAGCTAACTCGAGCTGACCCCCTGGCCAGCCCGAGCAATATTAAGTCCCCCCCCCTCTATTTCATAGGCACGAGTTCGAGCCCCCTTGGGCTCGGTTTATTTCTTTTTCTTCTTCTTTTCTTTATATATTATATATATATATTTTTTTTTTCTTCTTCTTTTCTTTATATATTATATATATATATATATATATATATATATATATATATATATATATATATATATATTTTATATATATATATATATATATATATATATATATATATATATATATATATATATATATATATATATATATATATATATTATGTATTATACAAAAAGAATATGTGTTATATATATATTGTTTACATATATAAATATACTATTTTTATAATTATATATTTATATATATTTATATGTTATTTCTTTATACATATATAAATCCTTATATTTATATATATATGTATACATTATTGTATTTTATTAATCATGGCCATTTGGTGTCCAAATCTAGCATGAGTTTTTGGGCCCAAATGTGTCTAAATACATTCAAGGTATGTACAAGTCATATTGGACTTGATTCATGACTTTGGGTCCCGTATCTGGACTCCGGTTCAATTTCGTATACGTGAATAAAATACTAAATAATTAATTATTTATTTTCCAGAATTTGTAACTTGCTGTATTTGAATTTTTATATATAATTTAAGTGCTGTAAAAATCTGGAAAAAATTGTATTTAAATACTATGTTAATTTAGCTAATTTAATATAATTTTTTCAGGATCTAATTAATGCTTTTGGTATTTTATAAAAATAGAAAAACAGAACTCATTTTCAGGGTACTTATGTTTACTGATTTTTAATAAATACCTATGAGGGTTTTTAAATTCCAGAAAAATTAGTATAAATTTCTATAATTAACAAGGTTGACTTTAGAGCTTTGTTTTGTAATTATTAGAGTTATATAACTATTTTAATAATTGCTAGAGTGTAGTGCACAGATGGAATTATTAATAATAATTGTTTATTAAGTCATGACTTGTGATTTTTGGGTATTTCTAGTATTTAAAATGTTAATTTACCTTAGAATAGAAGACCTAGATGTTGGTTTAGATACCATATCACCTCACGTTGGATTTCTATGCTAATCTCACTTAGCTAAGTATCCAAATACGTCGTGTCACACCAGTAGTGTTAATCTTGTTTATAATTTAGATAGCTGAGATAATTCATATTTGTGACAGTGCCGGGACACCAGACATCTATAGCATTTCCTTCACTACCTTGCTTTGCTAGAGGCAAGTACCTCTACAAACTTTATTTACAGCATATAATGAACTATGTATAAACCATGTTATATACCAATACCTAAACTGCAAGTCATATCTCTACATGTTTCACATACTTTATACTGCTCTTAGTATCCACCATGTTTCATACCATTCTTGTATCTCTCACATGTTTAGAATCTGGGTTATGGAAAAACTGATAGTTGAGTACGTGATCATGCCCCCTTCTCCCGTACGTACGTACCGAGCAAGGTTGACATTTTATGTATACCTTGTCGTAGGCGCACCAGCGATATATGTACGTATGTACATCTGTCGATTATTTAATTGTACGAAAGTATATTTTAGATACTTGTGCCACAGTACATTTTATACCTATTGACGATCATGTACCTGCTACAGTTTTAAACATTACATATACATCCGTCTCTATGACATATGTATCATTGTCATGATAGATTATGATATGACATGATTTCCTGTTTACTACACTCATGTTCATTTCGTGCTTCATATATTTAGTTTGTTAGAATCAGTACTTGCTCCCGTCCTGACAGGATAACGTTGTAGGTATACTTACCGAGGAGGAGTGCTATGTGATTCCTATTATGGAGTTGTCGTCGAGGATCAGGCTTTACCTTACGAGAATGTACCTGCGGGAAAACTCGTCTAGTTTGTTTAGTTGTTCGGGACTTTTTGAGAGTAGTCATGTTTAGACTATGTATTTTGATACTGGACCTGTATCCAGTTTTATGTCTTGACCTTGTATTTGGAACATATTTATATACGAGATGATTTTATGTTTGAGATATATTCTGGCTCTCTCTCTCTCTCTCTATATATATATATATATATATATATATATATAACTGTTAGCACACTTCGATCTTATCTTGTTGTCTTTAGAACATCTTACCACGCTTTATCTCAAGCGTAGGCTGGACATGACTCGACCCGGCCCAACAATTTGGGTAGCGGATCGTGACATGTTTTTAGTGGTGGCCCATGCAGGTCCTGACTAAATTGGTTGGTTACGCCATTGTACCAAGCATGCCTGTAATTAGGAACTTAAGGTAACTAGATAACACTAGGAACAACATTTAGAACACCTAGAGGATTACTAGGATTGTAACATAGGAACTCATCACATCATATGCTCGTTATTACAAATTAGATTTTCTTGTTGTTTATGATTGTTTACTTAAAAGAGTCCTTATAAGTCCTTTTATTTATTAGATGGTGCTCACCCGCTCGTCCCAGTATGCCACCCTTGAGAATTGCACACTTCCTATCCAGTCGGTTAACCGGTTGACCGATGCACCTCCACCTACCATACTACCCCACTCCACAAATCCACCAACCCAGATGCCTTCACCAACTTCCACATCACAGTCCCAGCAGGACCCAATACTCCCACCACCACCTATTAGTATACCTACCCAGGCTTCCGTCACTCTCGACGGGAACCAGCTGCTCACTCTGATCCAGGAGTTCCTAACGACCCATCAGGAGCAGACCACCCTACTCCGCCAGAGCATGGAGCGTTCTGAGGAGCGTACCATGGTCCCACCACCGGTAGAGCCACGGCAGAGAGCGGGGAACATCAAGGACTTCATGGTCTTGAACCCCAGGAAGTTCATGGGGACTGAGGGCATCATAGTAGCGGATGACTGGCTAGACTCGGTAGAGAGGAAGCTCCTTGGAGCTAGGTTGCCGGGTGACCTTCATGTCGAGGCAGCAGGATTTCTGCTGATAGACTTGGCAGGAGTTTGGTTCAGGAATGAGGCATTATTCGCGAGAGGGAGAGCCACATGGGATCAGTTCAAGATCCAGTTCAAGAAGAAATTCTTCTCGACCACCGCTAGAGTAGCCATGGGGCTACAATTCCAGAACATCCAGCAGGGGAACCGTTCTGTTGACGAGTATGCAGCGGAGTTTAGTCGTTTGAGTCGTTTCGCTCCTAGTCTGGTTGCAGACCCAGAGGAGATGACGCGTAGGTTTTGCCATGGTCTAGTCCCAGACATTGGCATCCTCCTAGTAGCAAACGGGACGACTGACTACTACCAGAGCCTAGAGTTGGCCCGGAGCATTGAGGAGCGTCTTCTGTCTTACAAGAGGCCGGCTTTCGTACACCACGAGGGACCTTCTAAGCGTCAGGCTTTCCAGTCGAGAGCACCGGCGTCGCACCAGCAGGCATACCGTCCTCCCACACCACATCACCCAACCCCACCAGCTAGAGCCCCGGGACCACGGTCGCAGAAGGGAGCTGTGTGTTCATACTGTAGGAGGCCAGGGCATGATTACTCCATCTGTAGAAAGAGGTTGGAGCAGTGTCTAGTTTGTGGGTCTACCACTGTCACGCCCCAGTACCAGAATACGGGGGCGAACGTAGGCCAGCTACACCGTATAAGGTACGAATATGCTATACGACGATGACGGCTGTCAAGTCTTGCTGGGTATCCTAGCATGCAATCAATCTATGGCCTAAATCCGATCTCATGTCCACAGGCAAATCACAATAAAACAACATCAAGAGAGATAATCATATGGAAAGCAGGGAATACACATATGGTAATCAGAAATCTACAGTACAGAATAATAATATAGACTAGTATACCTTCCCACAGTCCCTAGCATGGTCTGGAACTGAAGCACATCCCCCAAGTCAAGTCTAGAAGATCTACATGGTCGGTCTCAGGCAATCTGGGAACAATCCAGGGTTGGTCAGGCCAACCGTAGCAAGTACCAGAAAGGAAGGCTCAAGGACGGGCGAAGAAAACCAGCAGGATAAAATGTGACATGAATAGCATCTAAAAACAGTAAATAAGGTAAGGGATCGTGCGGTACCAACGCACGATTACAGAATATAAGGCAGCAATCCAACTACTAATACGTAAGTAACCAACAATCATCACAGTCATCCTAACATCCACTAATGCTTGCATCGCCAACTGGAACTCGTAGTCTGTCATCGAAACAGTAACTCACCCCTACATCAAACAAGAACAAGGGAATGAATTACCACACCGGGACAACGTTACGTGCCAGCCAGCTTAGCAAGCAACAAGCCATACAATTTAGGAGAATAAGCGGCCACTCAAAATGCCTACGGCTCTCTATGTGGAGGTTGGATTACCCCAACAATGCAAGTATGAGAATCCTCAGATCGTGCCATCCCAGCAGGGCTAGCGAGGCCAAGTATAGCATGTAAGAAGAGCATCGATCCCTCGTAAGGCCACCGGGCTTTGCATGTCACCACCGGTCTCTCGTAAGGCTACCGTGCCGAGCATGCCATGTATATAATGTATAGTACTTAAGTAGCCAGATATTGCCATCCACTAGTACGAATGGTAACAATATCCGTGGCGGCCAGCCTGCAGGTTATGACTAATGTCTAGGATAAGGCTGGTAATGCACGATCTCGGGATTCCGTTCCCCCCCAATGCTTCTACCAGTTTAAGTTGCCTAGATTATCCATACATTTATCCGGAATCACATGTCGTGGTCACATGATCATCCTCCTAAATATCGTACCTCAGTACGAAAATGCTAATTAAGGATCAACCTCGGCACCTATAGTCCCAGTTGTGATCCATCCATAGTGTTATGCAACAAGCAAGCAACCAATCCTGACCACGCTAAGACTAAAGGCCAACTACCAAGGTACCCGTGCAGGTAATCATGTAATATAGCTAGAATATCAAGATGGCATCGCAATGCCATATAATCATGGAAGTAGCACCTCAAAGTGCCAATAGACAAGGGGCACCGCAGTGCAAGGTCAGGGCCAGTACCTCAAAGGGTAACTGGACTTATAGCACAGATACATGTAGTCAGGTCTGGGACAAGGACAATCTGTCAGTCACAAGAAGTCATCTGCCCACATCGTGGCATGTATATCAGGTCAAGTACAAGATCAAAACCTCTACTATAATAACATCTCAAACATATATGGGAGCCTGGAGCTCCAATCATCCAGTCGGTCTATCCACCAAATCAATCTATCAAGAGTCACCCCTCTACGATGGAATCAATATCATGTCAGGAAGGTCAATAACCAAATACCAAGCTAATCACTATAAGCAATGCTAGATCCTCTGGCTCACAGAATCCTCCAAGTCAATGATCAAAAGCCACTAGAAAACGAGTCCCTCAACTACCAAGACATAGCAATCAAATCAGGTTTCCCCAACTACCGGAATACACAAAGGTACCAGGTTTTGGGCGCTTGGAAAGTCGAGTAAAAATTATATAATAACACCCTCGATATTCTCCTTGTTCCGCGAAATATTCGCGATCATCAAAATCCAAGAATCTACAGTCTTGTCCAATCGAATTAGAACATCATCAAAAGAAATAGCAACACGATCCAAGAGTCCACGTGAGTCTATCAATCAATATTCTCGAGACATACTCTCCCTAGTACTCAATCCTCTGATTTATCCAAAATCACAAATCCTGACACTTAGGACAACTATCAGTCCTAGCTGGCTAGACTAGGACAACTCCTAGAATGAATGGTCAGGGGACAAGAATTTATAAATTAAATACCGCCGAAAAAGTGGCAAGGATTGCATGAACCACTCTGGAGCAGATCCACAACCCTTAAACCAAACAAGGACCAGGGTTGCAGACCGTCTCCCGAGTAGAACCGCGCTCCTTACGCTATCCGACGGACAAGACATGTCAATACGCTAGGCGACTAATCAAGTCGGGAGTCTACCTAGCAGGCAATGGGATCAGGTAAACTATGCCAAGATGAACATGCACGAGCCCAGTCCAGCAAACCAAAGGAAATGGTTCTGCCCAATCCTTCGAACCGAATTCCCGATCGAGAATTCTGGAAAAATTCGACAAAATCTCCTCTGTAATTTGGACGGGAGCACCCTACGAATTGGGGCTAAAACCACTCGGCGCAACCCGCCGCAGAATCGCAGAATCGCAGGCTGAGAACACTAAGTCTCAGCTACCAGTAGCACTACGATGCGTACTGGGAACAAATCGATAGCCGAGAACACTAAGTCCCAGCCTCCAGCAGCACTACGATGCGTACTGGAAACCAATCGAACCCGAGACCTCCAAGTCCCGGCCTCCAGCAGCACTATAATGCGTACTGGACGCCAAGCCAACATGCATAATATAATAAAATAACCGCCTCGCAGGGCGCATCACAACACATGTTCATAATTCTAACCCAAGCGCAATCATAGCCACAAGAATAGTTCGCCAAGCCGTTACCCGACCGCGAGTCGGACACGGGACATACGGGAACAATCCATACAAATGAGTCGTGCTCGTGTCCTCGGAGGTGTGGATGACCCATCCGAGTTGTCTGATACGGTCTATTCCGGTATCGGACCAAGCTATCCTAAGTTATCATCATAGCAGTTCTACTACTAGGCTACACTAATCATGATTATACAATTTACAAGTACAAATTAATTAAATGCAATAAAATTCAAGAGAGAGGGCAAGAGCCGTCGATGAGCAAGGGATACTTGCCTAGAGGGCTCGGCTAGGTAAGCAAGTCTTCGACGATCGGGATTCTAGGCTAGCACGTCCATCGAGGTCCTCAGAACACACAATAAACAATCATCAGCATTTAATAATAAGGTAATGAAGGAAATCACGGAGGATGGCAGAAGAATATACCGTGTAGGTCCCGCAAGCAGTGTAGGGATCTGGCACGAAAATCGAGGCACGTGGACCGATACGGATACGCAAACCGAGATGTGCACATATATCGAGACGCGTACGAGAATCGAGATGACTCGAAGATCGAAATGAACAGGAGACAACGTGCACGTAAATCGAGACGTGTACGTAGACCGAGAAAATCACGAATATCAAGATAGCGTGCAAATCAATACGACACGTAAATCGAGACGTACACGCGAATCGAGACAGCACAGAGACTAATGTGGCACACAAATCGAAGCGAGCACGCAAATCGAGGCAACACAAGATATAATATTATAAGCAAATTGATACGGCACGTAAATCGGTACGTGCACGTAAATCGAGGCGGCACGGGTCACGAGGTAGGCATAAAGGCCGAGACACGAGGATCGAGACAACGTGGAAACCGAGGTAGCACGGGAATCGAGGGGCACGAATACCGAGACGACACGCACATCAAGGTACGCGCAAAACCGAGCTGACACAAATCAAGGGGCACGCATCCCGAGAAACAAGGAAACGCGCGAACCGAGTGCACATAGCCCGGGGAACACGCTGCCCGAGCAGCACGGGGCCCAAGGGCGCCCCGCTGCCCAAGGTGGCACCGCTCCCGAGGCGACTATCGCCGAGAAGAAAGAAGGGGAGAGGCGGAGGCGCTGTCGGGGGTTCGGCCAGGCGGGGTCGGGATTCGACGGAGGATGGCTGCGCGGGGGAAGAACGGAGAGGGGGAGGAGACGCAAGGAGGCGAGGGTGCTGCCGAGGTGGATGGCAGCCATGGGGCTCGGCCAGACGGAGGATATAGGAAGAGAGGGGAGGCCGGAGGAGAGACTCACCGGCGTGAGGAGGATGGAGATGGCGACGATGGTGGCGGTGGTCGCAGAGGAGGCCGGGCTGGAGATCGGTGGCGGCGGCCAAGGGCGGAGGCGGCCACGGCTAAAGTAGGGGCAGTGGTGGCTGGAAATGGTGGTGGCGCCGAAGATGACGATGATGGTGGCAGCGGTGGTCGTGGCGGCCGGCGGTGGCGATCATGGTGTGGGGGAGAGGGAGCTCGGGTGAGGGGGCTGCTCTCCAGGGAGGGGAAGAGAGCAGTGAGGGGAAGAGGGAGCTGGCGGTGAGGGTGGTGGCCGAAGCTGGCGGTGAGGGTGGTGGCCGGAGCTAGGGGAGAGGGAGGAGAGAGAGCTGAGCTTGGGGGGGTGCTGCTCTCCAAGCTGAGAGGGAGAGAGAATGAGTGGAGAGAGGGGTGAGGGGGAGTGATGTGAGGGGTTAGGTAGGGGTTTGGGTAGGTTAGATTATTTAAATAAATAAATAATAATGACGATGATAGTAACAATAGCAATAATAATAATAATAATAGCAAAATGGAAATAGGAATAATCCTGACCAGGAAGTTAACAATGCTAACTCCATAATTAATAAAATTTTAAAAAATACAAAATTTTAAAATAACCAAAAATATTAAATACAGTCGGATGCCTATTTTCAAAATAGGGATCTGACATCCTACCCACCTTACAAAAATTACGTCCTCGAAATTTCAGAATTATTAGAATAGGGTTTTCAAAACTAGTACATATATATCTGCCATGAAAACTCTACCCACCTTACAGAAATCAAGTAATACAATAAGAAACGAACAAAATCTCAATATGAAAACATCAAGGAGAACAGTGTACGGCTACATAAATCAACTCGTGAGGTAAATCCAAACAATGAAGCAATCTCGAAAAGGCAAACTCTCACATGCACGAAATAACCCCATAAATCAAAACAAGTACAAAATATCAAAAACAATGTCCAAAAACGTAAAATCCCAACTGCATAAAAATCCTCATAAAACATAAAATACAGGATATCTGTCTCGAACCGATGACCGTAGTTCCTAATATCCAAAAAATGTGTGTCATGATCATTCCTTGCCACGCCATCCGGAATGGCTGCAAAAGATTCACCATGACACTATGATCGAGCGGCTGCAACTTTCATTACCAGTCAAGGTATACTAGGGTCACCCGGTACTCTTGACAAATACCCAAAACGAATCAAATCCATAATCTAAATATCCGAATCACTAAAAATCATAAAATCTCTAACAATATAACGAGTCCTAGAAACCATCAAAATCCAAAATCCAGGTGAATCGTAACACACATCCAAAAATATCTTCAATAATAACCACAAGATAGCTTTTCTAGAAAAATACTCCATATCCGTAGAAAAATACTCCAAACCAAGGATCCATATCAAAATATAATGTATAGCAAGTATATCTATAAAAATAATATCTGAAACAGATAATCATGAGTACGAAACTGTCCGGAATCAAGGAAGCCGAATCGATACGAGAATATCCCTCGGATACTCAACAAATGTTAAAATATCCAATATCAGAGTCCAGATGAAATCTTCATTCCGCAGCAATCTAGCCAACGCTCGAAGAGGGCGATAATGATACTAAGTCAACAGGAAGTCAACACACGAAAGGGATAACAAGAAATCAACCAAGGCGAAACACCGATAGAGAGTACAGAGCCCAAGATAAATAATCATGTAACCCAAATGATGGAGATAAGATAACATCTCATCAAATAAGGTGATCGACATGACCAACTATAGGATCATATCTATCAAACAAGGATCAGAGGTAGATAATACGAATAAGACATGGCCAAGCAAGATAGGTCCAAGTAGAGATGAGGACCAGTTCATAGGTTCAAGGGAAGCGAAGGATAAGTGTAACAAATGGGAATTGTCACGAACCGATCCCAAATAATTGGGTCGAACCGGATCATGCCCAGCCTGCACCGTTGTTGAGACGGCGGCAGTAAGCTGTTCCGTTAGCAGGTAACCACAACAACAACTATATTTGTCACAACTCAAGTATTCGGGAATTTAAAACTTTATTAAACATTGAAATTAATACAACTGGAAGTAAATGAACTGAATTAAATACTGAATTCAAATAACAGAATTTTTCCAAAACAACAACCAAACTGAAAACAGGAAAGTCTAGCTAAGCATTCGGCTTATCGGCCTCAGTTCCTGCGTCCTCCAAAGAGGACTCTGGCAACACCACGGGGTACAGAACCGGGTCATAATAGCTGTTGACTAACAGCTCAGCTTCCTCAATATCCCCTAAAAATGTATCTCCAGTCAGGAGAGAGCAAAGTACAATTCATGCTAATTTGACAATTAAAATAATAATAGAATCATGCACTTTTAAACAATTTAGAATAAATTCCAGCAGTTACAGTATTGTGATGTGAATAGGCAATGAATATGACCGGCTTAGGTTGTACAGTTGTATCCTATTGATACGATACGGCTTATCCCCGTATGTATGAGGGGTAAGCTAATACAGTTCTAAGTTACTTTGGATGTGGTCATACTCATTACACTACTCCCCCAGTCCCCAAACAGTTACAGTAGTTACAGTCAGTGCTCTCAGAGAGAGTTTCGTGTTGCATCGTGGTTTAAACTTGCAATAAAACGATTATTAAATAATTGTAAACTAACACAAAATGTACTTGCCTCAAATTGGACTGGACTTGAAGGTTTGAAGACTTCGAGATGGGATTTAGACTCGTCCTCGAAATCCTACATTCGAGAAGTTGACTCAGAATCCAGGGTTACCAAGCTAACTATGCTAGTTGCAATCTCTAAGTTGTGTCCTAATCAATTTTAATCTATATTTAGTAAACACGAACAAAACGCGATTATCGGTGCGTTGTAATTAATTACGAGGAAAAGATCAATTTATCTTTTTATTTTGGAAAAACTCGTAGTTACCAATTTAATTGATTAAAACTTTGTATTTTCGTAATTATACGTATAAAACTATATTTTTTGTTTTAATGAGAAAACATGATCGTTGTTAAAATATTAAAAGCTTGTAAATTTTAATGTGAGAAAACTTCATTAATTTTCTATATCAAAATAATATTTATTTTAGATTTACGCGTACGCTAAAAACTCGCAAAACCAGAAAATGACAGAAAACCTACGCTACAAAATTACATGCCACAGAAAAAAATAGAAAAGCTGGGCTTATGCCCTTACAATTTATTTTACATAAATTGAAATAAGAGAAACAGTTGTTAGTTCTAAAATTATCCTACAAATTAATTATGAATAAATTAATAATTAAAATAAATTAAATTAATAATGAGTCTCAGATATTGGTCCAATCGTCATATAGGCTAATGCCTCAACGTCCGGACGAAGTCGGTTTCGTTTGCACTTAGCCACGGTCCATTGACCAATACGGTCGTCGCCCAAAAATCCAAAATAATAATATTTTCCGAAAAACCATTTAAAATTATTTTAAAAATATAATTAAATTTTATAGAAAATCCGGCAACATTTCCTCTATTTTCGGTCAACCCAAAAACTGGAAAAGTGTGCCAATATTTTTCTGCAAGTATCCCAAACCAGGGAAATCCAAAAAATATATATATAAATAACCACAATCATTCCCAATATTAATTCGGAACAACCCGAAACGAATTCGGGAATCCGAAACCAACCCAGAAAACATCACAGCACAATTCGGAAAAGATCCGAAAACCACATATTCCCAGAATTCTAATTTTCGAAAGTTTCGGAGAATCAAAACCAAACTAACAAAGGCTTTCCCGAAAGTCTCTCGGAAAATCCCAGAAAACAATACGTAACCCAAAATCGAATTCCCGAAGGAAATTTGTGGACCAATCTCATCATAGACACGGGAGGGACGAACTACTATGATTAACCAGAAATTACCCAAATCGACGGAATCCGAAGGGTTGCCACGGATTCGGGATACGCGAATCCGCGAAAACGAACTCGGGAACTCGCGGACGGCGCTGGACAGTGCTGTCCAGGTCAGCGGGGCACGGACTCGGGATGGCGACGCTAGGGCACGGCCGAACAGGGCTGGCGCCGAAGGGGCAGCGCTCGGGCAACGCCGGAAGTCCTAGGGCACAGCGCGGGGGGCGCTGGAAGGAGGCCGGGACGCTGGAGTGCGGCCGAGAGGGCCGAAATCGGCGCGGATGGCCGAGAGGGACGCCGGCTACGGGCGGATCGGGGTCCGGTGGTGCGCGGGCCGCGGGCGCCGCTAGAGGGCGCGGCCGGATCGGGGTCCGGCGGGGTGGCCGAGAGGTCGTCGGGGCGCGGGCGGCCAGCGGGTTGGCGGGGGTGGTCCGGCGTCGGGGGTGGCGAGGGTTCTGGCCGGTTGGGGTGCTGGAGGAGGTTGATGGGGAGAGGGTTTGAGTGAAATGGAAGGGAAGTTGTTCTGGAGAGGGAAATAGAGAGGGGAGTAGAGTGAAGTTGTGAGTAGTGGAGGTGGATGGGAAAAACTTGAGTGGGAAAAGTGTTGTGCTTACTTTTATGGAGGAGCAAGTAACGTGTGGGTTGTTATAAGGAGTGGGGAGAAATAGGAGTAGTGGAGGTAGTGGTTTGCTAAAAATGGGAGGAGAATAGGTGTGTGTGAGCTGGAGTAAACGTAGGGAGAAAAATGAGGAGAAGGGAGTACGTGGGGGAAATGCTGGTCCAACTTGGACCAGTACAAACTATATATTTTTTTATTATAAAAAATCAGGTTTCAAATAGATGGGTTAGGATCGGGTCTGGGTTTCGGGAATTGGTCTGGGCTCGGGTCAGGTCAACAACCAAAGATCCAACTTTATCATTTTGAAATTAATTTTAAACTCATAATATAATAATGATAATAGTAATAATATTATAATATTAATAATAAGAATCATTACAAAACTGGGTTTTACAATCTTTTCTCCTTAAAAAATTTCGTCCTCGAAATTAAAGGCAGGGTACTAATAGGGGAATGATCAAAATCTCTACATGCAGTCCAAAGCTTCCTTTACTGTCTCTAGTAATGTGGACCACCTCTAGATAGTCTAATTTGATCAATTCATGCACTTCCTTCGAATCATCAGTCTTCCCTCCTTAGAAACACAGTCATAGTCCATAATTAAAATTTTGCTTCTATTTCTGAATTGTCAGCCACTGGAATGGTTGTGCGAACTTACTCTTGCATCCGTATCTATAATCTTCGGGTAGGATCTAAACTTCTTCATCTTGATAGCTACTAAGCGATGCAATTTCATATTGCTTGCAACGTACGCTCCATCAATTACTTGTACGTCATAATTACTAGCTCTCACCATCATCACCCTTTTTCCAAATCATAAAATTCAAAATCATCTCCTTCTTTCATTCACCAAATCCAATACCCAAGTACTAATATGCTCCACTAATGATTCATTCCTAAATGAACCACAATTTATAATTCTCTCTAGACTAACTTGCTTTTGTGCCTTGTCATGCTACCCTTTGGTACCCTTAACTATCTAATCTCATAGAATAAAATCGATCCCCTAAGTGTGCTTTTATCAGATTAATGCAATAAGGTTGCTAGGTGACTATGTAGGTTTTCCCCACATATAACTATCAACCAACTTTATATAGCTGAAAAATATATAACTACCCACAAAAAATATGCAACACCCTAAAAATGGAAGCTTGAAAGGAATTGAGCCAATGGAGATTGATATGGTCCTAATAAGTTCTAGGGAAAATCAAGTAGAATCTTATAGGAAAACTTTTCTTTCTGGTTGTGACAAGAGATTTCTGGAAATGGAGACAACCGCTAGAAATGTAAAATCTCTAATCAGGCAAAAGTCAGAATGATTTGATGGTGCAAAAGACAACCACGGTATGAATATAGTCTAAAATAATATTCGGAAACCAAATATGTTTGAAGTCACTTTGTCTCAAATTCATGCCTCGCCAGAGTGCACCTGACTGCAGTGAATTTTTGATCCAATAACTTGAATAATTTTAGGTTACCGAGTAATCTTTCAACTTTATCCATTTCATGGCTAAGCAACAAAGAAGATCAACATGGTGCATTTTGGACAGTCATAATAATATCCGAAAACTTACGAACACCTGAAATCACTTCAACTTTAGAGTCTTTTGCCTCGTCAGTGCGCAGCTGGCTGCAGTAAACTCGCAGTTTTCATAATTCAGACGAATGACTACAACGCAAATGTGCGAAGTCATATTAGGTCACGGAATATTTTCTCAACTTTGTCCATAAGAATTTCAAAGGAGTTTCCGGAAAAAAAATTCAAACGAGTTCTACGGTTCTAGTCATGATAGTAAAAGATGTTGATGTAGGTTCTTCTGGTTTCAAGAAAATTTATCAGGATAAATATGTGTTCCAGTAGCTCTTGAGATTTAAAAGATTGATTTGAGGAAATTGATCAAAATTGAGTATGACCAATTGAGTTGGACACAGGATAAGGTAGAAGAATCAGAGCTTTGAGTTGATTTGAAGAAGCCAGTGAGAATATTCCCGACAAATCACTTAAAGGATACAGACGTTCACCAAAATTATTTGAAGAAATAATTTCTTATCCAATGATAGTTTTGAGAATGTGATAGGTAAGTAGGGTTGACACAAAAGAAGTATGTCTTTATGGGTTCAAGGAAGTCAGGTTAAAATGGTTTAGCAAAGCCAACCAGGGGATAGTTCAACAATTCAAAAAGTTTTTCAATGACTAAAGAAAATTTAATAATAGGATGGAATCAATTCTCTGATCGTTCATGCTTCACGATACTCAAGCATTGAGTTTAAAAGCTGTCTAGGCCTTGAATTGATCAAGAAGTTGCATAGGAAGTGTAGGGTTTCGGGTTGAGTGGAGGGGATCAATATAAAATATTTAGAATAATCTAGGAGATATCAATCAGTATTGAAAGTATTTTTTTTTGAAAAAAAAATCTTTTAGGGAAATCATGAACTAACTAAGCTGAACCAATTCTTTTAGTAATAATTAACCTTGAGGCTTTATAGTTCCAGAAGAATTTGGTTCAGGATTAGTTCCGAGAAAGTCAATAAAAATGAGGTTAAGGTGAATGGTTGGATACGCTTGTCGTAGAAGTATTCGGATAGATAAGGGTTTATTAGATTTAGAAACTCTAGATGGCGAACGAGTCTGGATTCCAAATAAAGGTAGAGAGATAAGATTTGATCGACTAGTGGAGAAGTTTGAAAAGTAGGTTTGCTGACGAAGAAGATTGAAGAGTTCTAATATTGGTCCATAAATAGCGAAAAAGTATAGATCCTAAAGGATGCTAAAATCTGTTTAAGATATGGAAAGGAAATAATTCCCGAAAATTATGGGGCGCTAAAAGATACAAAAACCTAGGAAAAAAAATATGTAGTAACATATACCATCATACAGTCGGCCTAAACTGGTTAGGGTCAAAATTCACTCCTCATGTCACTATCACTCCCAATTGTTATAAGTACTAACTAATATCTGGATATTCCAAAATTCTATTCTTCAAATTCTTAATCACCAATATATCCTTGATAAATATCGCCTTACATATCTTCTCATTAAGATTACAATTTTCAGAGATTGTATTGCAGGGGAAATACTTTGGAAAAATATCTACCATAAAGGTGTAACCAAGAATTTTATTCATATTAGAGAATTACAGCAAGACTCTCATAATAATTCTAAGGACATCTTGTTACAATTTCTTATAACAAAAGATAATGCTACTCAGCAGTTCTAGGTGCTAGTCTTCATAGCTCTGGCTCTTGCACGAGCAGTCTCCAACTGCTTCATCTTCTTCTATGATCCTCGAGTCTGCATCATGCCTTTCTGCAGTGGGTGTAGGCGGCAAGGTCTGCTCGATAGGAAGAGAGTCCTTAGGTTGCGGCGTAGCAGGTGTTGCTGGGATTGGTGCTCTGGTACGATGGAAAGATAAGGGGCAGTCCTTTACCCGATGTTCAGCGGATCCACATGCTAAATATTGTCCCAATCTTTTGCGGCAACTAACGGCCTGATGACCAGGCCTCTTGCAGTAGTCACAAGCCAATAGCCTCTTACGACAAGACTGTCGGAAAGTAGAGTACTTGATGGGACCCAAATATCTTCTAGATTCAGGGGTACCCCTCCTAGGGTGAGGTTCCGTACCGACTTGGTTTAAGATAGCTAAGGCTACGTCATTGACATCCTTCATAACATCTCTCGTGATATCAATCTGTTTCTGTTAGGCCTCGGCTTGGGCCTTCTGGGACTCCAGGATTCCTTGAAGTAGGGCAACCATTTGGGAGGTGTCTGCTGGTACTGGTGGGGCGACAGGAGTAACTATCATAACAGGAGATGGTGAAATTGCCGTGGGCGGAATAGGTTCGGCTGTAGTATGAGCTGGGCTAGGGATTTGTGCAGCAAAGGGGGAATTGATGAGCTGCAAAGGAGAAGGACTGGAATGGGTCTGAGAATGAGGGGTGTGGTCAGGAGTTATCACCTTGTCATCAGCAGGACTGGAACGGGTTGTCTTTCCTCTAGTCATAGTCTGAAAGGTTTAGGAGGCAAACATAAGCAAGGTATCCTACCAGGCTATAATCAAACAAAAATATTTATATATATAATTCGGACCTATGTTGTGACAAGTCAATGTTCTAGTGTTCTAATTGTTTCTAGGTATATTTTTCTAAGTTGTTGTTTCAGGACCTGCATGGGCTACCACTAAAAATATGTCACGACCCGATCCCAAATAATTGGATCGAACCGGATCATGCCCAGCCTGCACCGTTGTTGAGACGACGGCAGTAAGCTGTTCCGTTAGCAGGTAACCACAACAACAACTATATTTGTCACAACTCAAGTATTCGAGAATTTAAAACTTTATTAAACATTGAAATTAATACAACTGGAAGTAAATGAACTGAATTAAATACTGAATTCAAATAACAGAATTTTTCCAAAACAACAACCAAACTGAAAACAGGAAAGTCTAGCTAAGCATTCGGCTTATCGACCTCAGTTCCTGCGTCCTCCAAAGGGGACTCTGGCAACACCACGGGGTACAGAACCGGGTCATAATAGCTGTTGACTAACAGCTCAGCATCCTCAATATCCCCTAAAAATGTATCTCCAGTCAGGAGGGAGCAAAGTACAATTCATGCTAATTTGACAATTGAAATAATAATAGAATCATGCACTTTTAAACAATTTGGAATAAATTCCAGCAGTTACAGTATTGTGATGTGAATAGCCAATAAATATGACCGGCTTGGGTTGTACAATTGTATCCTATTGATACGATACGGCTTATCCCCGTGTGTATGAGGGGTAAGCTAATACAGTTCTAAGTTACTTTGGATGTGGTCATACTCATTACACTACTCTCCCAGTCCCCAAACAGTTACAGTAGTTACAGTAGTTACAGTCAGTGCTCTCAGAGAGAGTTTCGTGTTGCATCGTGGTTTAAACTTGCAATAAAACGATTATTAAATAATTGTAAACTAACACAAAATGTACTTGCCTCAAATTGGACTGGACTTGAAGGTTTGAAGACTTCGAGATAGGATTTAGACTCGTCCTCGAAATCCTACATTCGAGAAGTTGACTCAGAATCTAGGGTTACCAAACTAACTATGCTAATTGCAATCTCTAAGTTGTGTCCTAATCAATTTTAATCTATATTTAGTAAACACGAACAAAATGCGATTATCGGTGCGTTGTAATTAATTACGAGGAAAAGATCAATTTATCTTTTTATTTTGGAAAAACTCGTAGTTATCAATTTAATTGATTAAAACTTTGTATTTTCGTAATTATACGTATAAAACTATATTTCTTGTTTTAATGAGAAAACATGATCGTTGTTAAAATATTAAAAGCTTGTAAATTTTAATGTGAGAAAACTTCATTAATTTTCTATATCAAAATAATATTTATTTTAGATTTACGCGTACGCTAAAAACTCGCAAAACCAAAAAATGACAGAAAACCTACGCTACAAAATTACAGGCCGCAGAGAAAAATAGAAAAGCTCGGCTTATGCCCTTACAATTTATTTTACATAAATTGAAATAAGAGAAACAGTTGTTAGTTCTAAAATTATCCTACAAATTAATTATGAATAAATTAATAATTAAAATAAATTAAATTAATAATGAGTCTCAGATATTGGTCCAATCGTCATATAGGCTAATGCCTCAACGTCCGGGCGAAGTCGGTTTCGTTTGCACTTAGCCAGGGCCCATTGACCAATACGGTCGTCGCCCAAAAATCCAAAATAATAATATTTTCCGAAAAACCATTTAAAATCATTTTAAAAATATAATTAAATTTTATAGAAAATCCGGCAGCATTTTCTCTATTTTCGGTCAACCCAAAAACTGGAAAAGTGTGCCAATATTTTCCTGCAAGTATCCAAAACCAGGGAAATCCAAAAAATATATATATAAATAACCACAATCATTTTCAATATTAATTCGGAACAACCCGAAACGAATTCGGGAATCTGAAACCAACCCAGAAAACATCACAACACAATTCGGAAAAGATCCGAAAACCACATATTCCCAGAATTCTAATTCCCGAAAGTTTCGGAGAATCAAAACCAAACTAACAAAGGCTTTCCCGAAAGTCTCTCGAAAAATCCCGGAAAACAAAACGTAACCCAAAATCGAATTTTTGAAGGAAATTCGTGGACCAATCTCATCATAGACACGGAAGGGACGAACTACTATGATTAACCAGAAATTACCCAAATCGACGGAATCCGAAGGTTGCCTCGAACTCGGGATACGCGAATCTGCAAAAACGAACTCGGGAACTCGCGGACGGCGCTGGACAGTGCTGTCCAGGTCAGCGGGGCACGGACTCGGGATGGCGACGCTAGGGCACGGCCGAACAGGGCTGGCGCCGAAGGGGCAGCGCTCGGGAAACGCCGAAAGTCCTAGGGCACAGCGGGGGGTGCGCTGGAAGGAGGCCGGTGTCACCCTCATTTCTCGTATTTCTCGTATTTCATATTTATACTCGTATCTGGATTTTGGCATGTATTTTATTTTTCTCGACTTGTGGAATTTTGGTATTTCTCGTATTTTGGGTTTTGGCTGGGCTCGGTTTTATTGGGGATGGTTCATTTTGGTTCGGTTTTATGTGTTGGAACACCCTAGTCCTATGCTACCCCTCAACCCACCACAACTCCCTCTTTTTATATCCCCACCTACCACTCTCTCTCTCCTCATAACTTCCACCATTAATTTCCTTCTTCTTCTTCTTCTCCTTCCTCCACAACTCTCCTAACCTTAGGCAAGTGCATCTTGCCACTACATGAGGACCCTCTTTTCTTTGTCCATTTGCTAGTTTAGGACATGGAGATCAACATTAGTTCTTGGGTTTTTATGATTTGGAGTCTCTGTTGATGTAGATCTAAGTTATTGCTATTTTCGATTTTACATGTTTTGATCCATTTTGGTTGGTTTTCTTTGAGTTCTGATGTTTTCATGTGGAAGGGCTTTCAGTTTCACCCAAGTTGGAACTTTGGAAATCCGGATTTGGAGTTCGGATGGCCAAGTTATGAACTTTTGAAGTTTTGGTTTCAGCCATGTGTTCTTGCTGTTTGGAGAAGACAGTGAGTAGTGTGCAGAGCTATTTAGCTTACGCACACTGAGCTACGTGCGCTCTTTAGCGCTGCGTACGCAGGCTTGAGTACGCTTCCTGTTGGAAGCGTGTCTCCTTGAGCGTGCGTGACTTTCACACACTGCTCCCTTGAGCGTGCGTGACTTTCACACATTGCTCCCTGTAGCGTGCGTGACTTTCACACACTGCTCCCTTGAGCGTGGGTGACTTTCACACATTGCTCCCTGTAGCGTGCGTGACTTTCACACAGCTGCTCCCTTGAGCGTGCGTGACTTTCACACACTGCTCCCTGTAGCGTGCGTGACTTTCACGTACACTGCTCCCTTGTGTGTGCGTGACTTTTCACCTACGCTGCTCTCTGTAGCGTGCGTGACTTTTCACATACGCTGCCCCTTGGGTGTGCGTGACTTCTCACGTACACTGCTCACTTGAGGGTGCCTTGGTACGCAGACTTGAGTGAGCCTTGCGTGCGTACTTTTGCACGTATGCTGCCCCTTGACCCCTTGCTTAGTCCACTGACTCTTAGAGTTTTGGTTTTATTTCTTTAAGCTTGGCTCTTCTATAACCCCGTAATTTGATATTTTATTAGATATTTTACGCTCATTTTATATCCTTACGTCTTTTTGTCATGAACTTGATTTTACTTGTTATGTTTGGAATGACCATTGTACATGACTTGGTATGGCAAAGAACTAGCATAACACGACAGTGACCCGTAGTGGTGCACTCCTGACATGACCAATATGACTTGATAGTGGCCCGTGGCGGCGCACTCCTGACTTGACATGACTTGATAACTTAACTTGACCTGTCATGACACCGTGGGTGGTTCTTTCTTGCTTGCTTGTTAAATCCACTTGTCCTGTCTTGCATCATGCCTAGGATGGGACTGAGTACCACGGTCAGGAGTACCTACTAAAATGGATTAAGGTTAATAACTAGAATAACACAGTAGTCATGAAGAGATGACACAGCTACAGGCAATTCCGTTACCTGGGCGCTCTTGGGATCTGTAGCCTGCCGTCGAGTAGGGCACATTTCCAGCGCACCGTCGAGTGTTGCACCCTCTAAGTCACCTAAGGGTACATTTGTCTCCCGGGCGATGTACCCACCTGAATTCAACCCTAATCTTTCGTCCTGGGTAGCCTGGATGGTCTGCAGGGCTTGTGGCTGTGGAACAATCTCACTGCATCTTGTTAGTAATTAGGCCTGTGATAATCCTAGTTAGTTAAAGTAGTAAGCCGTAGTATCTGCTTGGCCGTGATTGATTAAATGAAGTATAACCAGTCTAGTCATGTCTTGATCCAGTACAAGATTGTTTTCTGTCTTGATTTCTTACATTATTATCTTGCCGATAAATAGTAGGAAACCAAGTTCTGTTCAGATGAAGGGTTACAACCCCGGTCCTTGTTTGGTTTACGGGTTGTAACCTGGTTATCGAAATAGTCCCATGGTTATCTCGTCGTATATCATCCTGACATGTTTTCATAATTCTAGTTTTAATATTATATCTTCTTGTGTTAATGCTGGCTTTTGTTCTTATTTCGTGGCCCCCTTGTGGCACTTGCTCTTTCTGGGGTTGACCCAGCTGGTTTTGTGTGGCCAGATTTCGGAGCAGCTCCCGAGGATCTACCAAGCTTCCAGCCCGATGGTGGCGACTAGAAGGAACCCGGGCTACGAGTGGATTTTCTATTTTGTTTCGCTCACTCTATTGTAAATTTATTCTTTGAGGCGTTTAGCCGACGAGCACCTGTTAGCTCGATGCACTTTCCTTACTGTCTGCCTACGGGCTGTAAACATGATTGACAAATCCTAGGGTTGATCATGTATGACTAAACTCTTGCTAGTCCTAACATTTTGTACGACTAGCTTCATGATCAGCTGATATGTAATATTTGGGACGCCTTTTATTGTATATTTAATGATCATACATCTTGTAATTATATTATTTGCTTGAGATTGAGACAATAGGCTTGACCTTAAGAGACTGTTGGCTTGTAGTAAACCCTCATATCTAGACAGCCGTGACCGTATAGTTGAGATGTATTCTATTTCAATATACGTAGCTGGCTATGTCTGCCCCCGCTCTCCAGTATTCTGGTTCTGGGGCGTAACATGGTTTAAGTGGTGGCCTATGCAGGTCTTGTCAATCAAGAAATGTGAGGGTTTACCGAATAGATGTCTCAATCAGTATTCGCCCTTGATCTCCGCCCGTATTTTCAAATCCCTGAAATTCTTGCCCTGATTACATGCTTGTATCGTTGATCTGTCCTGGTCCTTCCTTATTGTTTCCCTGTGTCGTCTTCTTCAGCGGCACTGTACCTGACCCTGCCGATCAGCAAGGGAGAGCACCTCCCGTGGACCAGCAGCAACCTGGAGATCAAGCCCAGCATTTCGGGGTCGCCTCCAGAGTGATACCCACTGGAGGAGAGTCACCAGTTCGGCCCGTCCAGCCCGCAGAGCCATATGATGGTACCTTAGTAGGCCTCATCAGAACCTTGATAGCTTTCCAGGATCGTCGAAGCGACGCCCTGCACCAGACAGTTCAAGATGCCTTAACCCGAGGCGGACATCCAGGGAACCAGGCCGCCAACAGCTTCAAGCGATTGAACCCTCCTTTCTTTGACGGCATCGAGGATGCGATTGCCGCGGATGCATGGCTTCAGGATACCGAGGTAATTCTGGAAGCAGCTAGGACACCCGAGAATGAGAAGGTGGCGGTGGTACGCTAGCAGTTGTTGGACTTGGCTCGCAATTGGTGGGCGACGCAGGCCATGTGATTAGTGGCACCTATTGCTTGGACAGTATTTAGAGAGAGATTCCAGACGAAGTACTTCGATGCTGTGGCTCGGTACGACCTGCAGACCAGATTTACCAACTTGAAGTAAGAAGGCAGAATAGTCGACAGTTATGCATCGGAGTTTTCTAGACTCAGTAGGTTTGCCCCCACCTTGGTGGCAACCGAGTTTGATAGGGCCCAGCGGTTCCAGCAGGGACTACATTTGGAGATCTTGTTGGCGGTTGAGCAGTTCGAGCACCAGACGTTCGATGTTGTCTTGAGAGCAGCTAGGAGGCATGAGTACACCTCCCAGAGGATCGTGGATAGGACCGGAGCCAGAAAGCGGTCCCACAGTCAGATGCACCAATCATCAGCTCCAGCCCCGGCAGCTAGGGGATTGACCATTGGAACTCCGAGGCGGGCGGCCTCAGTAACGTCGGTTCAGCATTCGACCCCGACGTACCCGCAGCAGCAGAAGCAGAAGCAGACTTCTGCGATGGGATGTTCTCATTGCGGTAAGCCAGGCCATGTAGTGGCGGATTATCGTAGGGTGCAGGGATTGTGCCTGGCGTGTGGAGCAGCAGATCATAGGATAGGGGCTTGCCCGAATAGGGGTGGTTCATCAGCATCCAACCCTTCTAGCTCTTCGGTGAGAGGACCGACCCCAGCACCAGTTCAGCAGCAGCAGTATCAGTCTTCGAGGCCCTTGCCGCCTCAGTCTCAGGCATTCCAGCAGCAACACCCCCAGCAGTATGCACAAGCCCAAGCTCAGACCCAGAATAGGCAGAGAGGTTTCCAGCAGAGGGGACCCACAGCTAGAGGTCAGGCCATGATGATGGCTATGGAAGAAGAAGTTGCATCAGGTGAGGTTGTGGCAGGTACTATTCTCGTCAACTCCTTTCCGGCTTCGGTATTGTTTGATTCTGGTGCATCGCATTCATTCATGTCTGCACGATTCGCAACACGGATAGGATTGGAGCCCGAGTCATTATCAGTGAGGCTCAATATACTTACTGGTAATGGTCTTGTGGGAGTAGATCGAGTGTTTTCCTCGTGTTGGATCGTAGTTAGCGGTAGGGAGTTCCCCGCTAGATTCATAGAGTTTCCTATGGCAGACTATGATGTAGTCCTAGGCATGGATTGGTTGAGGAACCAGTATGCTAGGATAGACTGCCATATTGGCAGAGTTGTCTTTAGTATCCCCGACGAGCCAGAGTTTTCATTTTCCAGAGGCACAGTGGAGCCGTCTTCCCCAGCATTGCGGATGGCAGTAGCAGCAGTTCAGTTGCCCAGGATAGTCGAAGAGTTTTCTGATGTCTTTCCAGAAGAGCTTCCAGGGATGCCGCCAGAGCGGGAGATTGAGTTCACTATAGACTTGATTCCCGGGACAGCACCAGTATCAGAGCGAGTCTACAGGATGGCGCCTTCAGAATTGGAGATTTTGTACAAGATGATTGAAGAACTGAGGACCAAGGGATTCATCCGTGCAAGTGTATCGCCTTGGGGAGCCCCGATGCTTCTGGTGAAAAAGAAGGATGGTACGTCCAGGCTATGTGTTGATTATTGTACCCTGAATTCGGTGACAATCAAGAACAGATACCCTCTTCCGAGGATAGATGACTTGTTTGATCAACTTAGAGGGGCTTCAGTGTTTTCGAAGATCGACTTGCGGTCAGGATACCACCAGATCAGAGTCAGAGAGCAGGACATCCCGAAGACAGCATTCAGATCAAGGTATGGGCATTGGGAGTTCCTTGTTATGCCCTTTGGAGCGACCAATGCGCCGGCCGTATTCATGGACCTCATGAATCGCATTTTCATGCCTTACTTGGATCAATTTGTGATCGTATTTCTAGATGACATTCTGGTCTACAGCAAGAGTGAAGCAGAGCATGAGCAGCATCTCAGAGTCGTCCTTCAGACGCTTAGGGAGCATCAGTTGTACGCCAAGTTCAGTAAATGCGAGTTTTGGCTCGATCGTATTTCATACTTGGGTCACATCATTACCCGAGGAGGAGTGGAAGTGGATCCCCAGAAGATTGTGGCTATCGAGTCATGGCCGGTACCCATTTCAGTGGCAGAGGTTCGCAGCTTCCTTGGATTGGCCGGCTACTACCGGCGGTTCGTTTCAGATTTTGCAAGGATTTCAGCGCCGATGACCCAGTTGACCCGTAAGAATGTGCCATTTGTTTGGACAGCAGAGTGTCAGGAATCATTTGAGAAGTTGAAGCGAGGTTTATTAACGGCTCCCATTCTCACCCTTCCAGATGGGACCGAAGGATTTACAGTTTATTGCGACGCTTCAGGCAGAGGATTGGGGTGTGTCTTGATACAGCATGGGAAGGTAATATCTTATGCGTCACGACAACTTTGTGATCATGAGAAGAATTACCCGACACACGACTTGGAATTGGCGGCGGTAGTGTTTGCTTTGAAGTTGTGGAGACACTACTTGTACGGAGATAGAGTGGAGATCTTTACTGATCATAAGAGCCTGAAGTATGTTTTCACCCAGAAGGATATTAATATGCGACAGAGAAGATGGCTCGAGCTACTAGTGGACTATGATGTAGATTTGCAGTATCATCCCGGGAAGGCCAACGTAGTAGCAGATGTATTGAGCAGGAGAGCCGGAGTTTATCTCCTGACGGCGCAACCAGAATTATTGGCAGATCTTCAGAAGATGGGCATTGAAGTGGTTCTTCCAACCGGCGTGGCATTGATGGCCAGTCTACAGGTTCAGTCCAGCATAGTTGAGAGGATCCGGATGGCACAGTCAGCAGATTCCAAGATCCAGCGACTCAGAGCAGAGTGTGAAGCAGGAATAAGGCCAGAATTATGTATCCATGATGACGGTACACTTCGGCACGGCACTCGTCTTTGTGTACCCAGTGGAGATATCAGACAGGAAGTCATGGCAGAAGCCCACAGTTCACAGTATTCTATTCATCCGGGTGGTACGAAGATGTACCGTGATATTCGTCAGCATTTTTGGTGGAATGGCATGAAGAGGGAGATAGCCCAGTTTGTCTCTCGGTGTTTGGTTTGCCAACAGGTTAAAGCTGAACATCAGAGGCCCGCTGGACTTCTTCAACCCTTACCGATCCCAGAATGGAAATGTGAACATATAACCATGGATTTCGTGACTGGATTGCCCAGATCTCCGGCCGGCAGAGATGCTATTTGGGTAATTGTGGACAGGCTTACCAAGGTGTCACACTTTCTCCCATTCAGAGTTGGACAGTCAACGGCACAGTTAGCAGATATATATCTTAGGCAGATCGTCAGGCTTCACGGTGTGCCAGTCAGCATCACCTCAGACAGGGATTCAAGATTTACATCACACTTTGGGCACAGCTTGCAGAAGAGTTTGGGGACTCGTCTTCAGTTCAGCTCAGCTTATCACCCGCAGATGGATGGTCAATCAGAGCGCACAATCCAGACTCTTGAAGATATGTTGAGATCCTGTACCCTTGACTTCGGTGGTTCATGGGAGAATCATCTGCACCTGGTGGAATTCTCGTACAACAACAGTTATCAGGCCAGTATCCAGATGGCACCCTTCGAGGCTCTGTATGGCAGGAAGTGCAGATCTCCGCTAGCATGGGACGATGTCGGGGAGAGGCAGATGTTCGGACCCGAGTTGATTTTCCAGACGGTTGAAGTGGTCAGGAAGGTCAGAGATCACCTCCGAGTTGCCCAGGACCGCCAGCGCCATTGGGCCGATGCTCATCGACGTCCCTTAGAATTTGCTGTCGGCGACCATGTATTCCTTAGGATCTCGCCTAACCGCGGCGTCATTCGCTTTGGCGTGCGGGGAAAGCTTAGTCCTAGGTATATAGGGCCGTTCGATATTCTAGAGCGAGTAGGAGATGTATCCTATCGTCTCGCTCTTCCGCCGTCGCTAAGTGAGGTGCATGATGTATTCTATGTGTCCCAATTATGACGGTATATTCCGGACCCGAGCCACATCCTAGATCATTCGGAATTGGTTGTTGGTACCAACCTTTTGTATGAGGAGAGGCCCGTGTCTATTTTGGACCGGAGGGAAAAGATACCCAAGAACAAGGCTATTAAATTAGTCCGTGTTGCTTGGGGTCATCACTCTCTAGGTGAGTCAACGTGGGAGCGTGAGGACGACATCCGATCGCGATATCCCTACCTGTTTGACTCGTGAGGTATAATGTCTTTCTTATGCCTTGCGTTTTCCCTTCCTTGCTTGCATTGTATGATTGAACTGCTTAGTGTAACTTGCCTGTGCTTAGTATAGCTTGTCGTGACAATCTCTAGCTCCTTGATTAAATTTCGAGGACGGAATTCTTTTAAGGTGGGTAGAGTTGTCACCCTCATTTCTCGTATTTCTCGTATTTCGTATTTATACTCGTATCTGAATTTTGGCTTGTATTTTATTTTTCTCGACTTGTAGAATTTTGGTATTTTTCGTATTTTGGGTTTTGGCTTGGCTCGGTTTTATTGGGGATGGTTCATTTTGGTTCGGTTTTATGTGTTGGAACACCCTAGTCCTATGCTACCCCTCAACCCACCACAACTCCCTCTCTTTATATCCCCACCTACCACTCTCTCTCTCCTCATAACTTCCACCATTAATTTCCTTCTTCTTCTTCTTCTCCTTCCACCACAACTCTCCTAACCCTAGGCAAGTGCATCTTGCCACTACATGAGGACCCTCTTTTCTTTGTCCATTTGCTAGTTTAGGACATGGAGATCAACATTAGTTCTTGGGTTTTTATGATTTGGAGTCTCTGTTGATGTAGATCTAAGTTATTGCTATTTTCGGATTTTACATGTTTTGATCCATTTTGGTTGGTTTTCTTTGAGTTCTGATGTTTTCATGTGGAAGGGCTTTCAGTTTCACCAAAGTTGAAACTTTGGAAATCCGGATTTGGAGTTCGGATGGCCAAGTTATGAACTTTTGAAGTTTTGGTTTCAGCCATGTGTTCTTGCTGTTTGGAGAAGACAGTGAGCAGTGTGCAGAGCTGTTTAGCTTACGCACACTGAGCTACGCGCGCTCTTTAGCGCTGCATACGCAGGCTTGAGTACGCTTCCTGTTGGAAGCGTGTCTCCTTGAGCGTGCGTGACTTTCACACACTGCTCCCTTGAGCGTGCGTGACTTTCACACATTGCTCCCTGTAGCGTGCGTGACTTTCACACACTGCTCCCTTGAGCGTGCGTGACTTTCACACATTGCTTCCTGTAGCGTGCGTGACTTTCACACAGCTGCTCCCTTGAGCGTGCGTGACTTTCACACACTGCTCCCTGTAGCGTGCGTGACTTTCACGTACACTGCTCCCTTGTGTGTGCGTGACTTTTCACCTACGTTGCTCTCTGTAGCGTGCATGACTTTTCACATACGCTGCCCCTTGGGTGTGCGTGACTTCTCACGTACACTGCTCACTTGAGGGTGCCTTGGTACGCAGACTTGAGTGAGCCTTGCGTGCGTGCTTTTGCACGTATGCTGCCCCTGTAGAACCCTAGAGGGGGGGTGAATAGGGAAATAAAATATAAACTACAACAATTGATGCAATAAAGACAATTGAAAGTAAAGAGCAGAAAGATCAAATGCAAACGCAAGGATGTATCCTGGTATCCTCTTTTGAGGCAATCCAGTCCCGAAACTCTCTCCGGCTTTAATCCACTATTATCCAAATAGTACACACGAGTTTGGATCCGAAGAACTCGCCAACTTCAACACGAGTTTGGATCCGAAGACTCGCCAACTTCTACACACGAGTTTTCTTACGAAGGCTCGCCAACTTCAAACAAAAGAGAATGAGAACTTGTTGATCTTCTAACACGTGAAGATCGAAATGTACAACTCTTTAATACTCTAGCACTTTGGGAGAGGATGACAATGAAAAGCTTTGAAGAGTATTAATGGTGGAGCTCTTGGTTGTTGGAAAATTTATGGAAGAGTTGGTTAGGAAGCTCAAGAGAGAGAGAGCTTCCTTTTATAAGAAAACCAAGAGTAGGTGGCATTTAATGCTCTGAAATGCAGGCAGACCGGTATGCCGTCGGTATGCCGCGGTATACCGCCGGTATGCCGGCCAAATAGTAACGGTCATAATTATGACCGTTCAAGAGCATTAAATGCGGCCATTAATGCGTGTCAGACCAAATCGAAAATTAAGTATTCGAAATTCGGTATACCGCCGGTATGCCGGAGCATATCGTCGGTATGCCGATAGAATGTCACAGAAAGTTTAGAGCTGCTAGAAACGGCATGCCGCCGGTATGCCGACAGTTGATCACAGCAACTTTTGTGTTGCTAAAAACGGTATGCCGCCGGTATGCCGCAGCATGCCGTCGGTATGCCGACATTTCGAGACAGCAACTTTCTAGAGTCCAAAAACGGTATACCGCCGGTATGCCGAAGCATACCGTCGGTATGCCGCTTTTTGTCACAGAACCTTTTCTGGACACGAAAATGGTATACCGCCGGTATGCCGAAGCATACCGCCGGTATGCCGCTCTGAATGACATGTTTTTCGATTTGTGCTTTTAGTTATCATCCATCCTTTAGTGTTTACAGATATACCTAGACCAGTACAGACACGAAGACTCTAAGCAGGGAACGCCGATAACTGCTACAGTCTTCAAGGAAGAAGGAGGAAGCTCTTGAAGTGAAGAACTCCATGTAGTACATCTTCTGAGAATATTTGAATCTGAAGAACAGAAGACTAAACTACGAAGATGCTGTTAATTACTCAAAATAAAAATGTGCCAACAAACTCTCCCATTTTGATAATTGACAAAATAGAGAGAGATAGCATCTTCAGGGAGTAGCTCCCCCGTAGGTAGACAGCTCCCCCTCAATACGATTTCTCCCCCTTTGTCACTTAGTCAAAGATGGGGATAATCAATAGAAACATTGCATAAGAGAAAAGACATGAGTATATAAAGAAAAAGCATGCATGAATATATTAAAGAGAAAGTGAATACATGCTGGACCCATACATTTCATAGTAAGAAGATAAAAGACTCTCCACAACGAGAGCCTGACACAAAAGACAACCATAGATAATGTCCCCGAAGGACAGCAAAGAACTAAAACAACCATAAACCGGTCCCCGAAGGACAGCAAAGAACTAAAACAACCATAAACCGGTCCCCGAAGGACCACTAAAGACAACAAACAGAAAACACACATAAAAACCAGAACCACTCAAGAACCGAAACCACCATCAAAAGGAAGACCATCCCTAATCCTCAGCCGGATCATCATCATCATCACCCTGAGCCTGCTGGAAGGCGCCAAAAGGATCAATGCCGTCAGGGTACATAAACCCATAGGCATTGGGGTCAGAGAAGCACGGGCCCGTGTACATGGGATCCTGAAGATTAAGATCCAGAAAAGCATCACGGTCTTGAAGAGTGCGCTGAATGAAGTACCCCTGATCGTGGAAACGAGTCTGGATCAGGACGCCAAGTCCACGAGTATGGGCCCGCATCTGCTCCTCCGCCTGGGCCATCCGCATATCAAAATGCTGCTGAGTGAGCGGCATATAACGGCCCAAAGGAGGAGGGGTAGATGTGGGAGCAGCAGGCGTGGATGCCGGTTGCTCTTGGGAAGATGAGGCACGGGAAGTAGAGGCGCCAGCAAGGGTACAGGAGATAGCAAGATATGAGGGGACGCCATCCGTGGTGCAGAGAGACAGGTCAACATGCTTGGCCTCCATAAGCAGAGTGATGAAAGAGCCATAGTAGAGATTCTGCTTCCCCGAAGGCATGGTACGCCGGAATTGCAGAAGAAGAGTCTTTGGGAAGGAGAATCGCTTCCGGGCATAGAGATGGTACATGCAGACGAGGGCATCACCAGTGATTGCGTCATAGTTCCCGCCCTTCGGAAAGAGAGTGTGGCACACGATCCGATGGAGCTCATAATAAAACGGCTCCAGCTGGACAGAGAGGGCCGGGATGGCAGGAGGGTTGGGACCCTTGTAGATGATTCGACAGAATTCGTCGAAAGGGGACGCCGCCGAGGAGGTGAGAGCACCCAAAAGAGGTAACGCATCCCCTTTGTCTGGGATGCCTAAGATGGCCCCCACTTCCCGAGATGTGAGACGGAAGTGGCGGTCATTGACCATAGATTGGATGGCGGAAGGGCCGTCGTCATCCCCTCTCATGTTGCAATAAAAAAGGCGGACAGCAGCAGGGTAGACAGGAATTTGGCGCCTTAGAAGAGAGAAGAGACCGGCATCGTCAAACAAAGGGACGTGACCGGGGAAGAGGTTCCAGTTGATCGCCCGTCCTTTGAATACGTTGTGATTGGCGAAGTGCTGGAACCAAAGCTCGGCGGCCAGAGAGTTGGATACCAGAGAAGACGCGTTGGTCATAGCCGGTAGGTAGCGCCACCGGGACGAAGGGGTTGAACCCGGAGGAATAGGAGGATCGGGGGCGCTTAGGGTTGGCCATGGAGAGGGATTGGTGCTATGGTGTGGAGGAAGAAGGAGTAGAGATGAGAGGGAGGAAGGAGGGTTTTTAAAGAGAGGAGGAAGATGAAGAGATGATTTTGAAAAAAGGTAGGAACGGTTGTAGAGGAAGTTTGAAAGAGAAGGAGTTGAAAAGGTGGAGGGAAGTTATGATGGTGGAGTAAAAAGAGGAGAGAAAAAGGGGGGAAGTGATGGGTAGTTAATGTGAAGAGATAGAGGATAGTAAATGAGAAGGGAGGTGATGGGATGGGAGTTGAAGATTGATGGGATGGATGAGAGAGAATAGAAGAGGGTAAAAAGGAATAAATGAAGGAGTGAAAGAATGTGGGCCCGAATCCAGAAATGAAAGCCTGTCCGCCGCTGCCCGGCATACCGGCGGTATGCCGACGTGTACCGACGGTATGCCGTCTTTCGAAACAGAACCTAATTCTGCCTTGAAAAACGGCATATCGCCGGTATACCGTAGTATACCGTCGGTGTGCCGGTCGACAGGGACTAAGGATCAAAAGATAAAATGCCTAGTTCACGGCAAAGGAAAGAGAAGCGATCTTCCGGGAGAGGCTTAGTGAAAATATCGGCTAATTGATAGGTAGTATCAATAAATTCAAGATGGATATCTCCTTTTTGCTGATGGTCACGAAGAAAATGGTGTCTAATTTCAATGTGCTTTGTGCGTGAGTGACAAATCGGGTTTTTCGTGAGATTGATAGAGCTAGTGTTATCACATTTAATAGGGGGTGCAAGAATGAGAAATGCCATAATCTAAAAGTGTTTGTGACATCCAAAGAATTTGTGCACAACAACAACCAGCCGCAATATACTCTGCCTTAGTGGTGGAAAGAGCAACAGAGTTTTGCTTCTTACTAAACTACGATACCAAGGACTTCCCGAGGAATTGACATGTGCCACTAGTGCTTTTTCGGTCAATCTTGCATCCGGCAAAATCCGCATCCGAAAAGCCGTGAAGCTCAAAGGATGAGGATTTCGGATACCAAAGACCCATGTTAATGGTGCCTTTGAGATAACGAAAAATACGCTTAACGGCACTCAAATGTGATTCCTTTGGATTGGCTTGATATCGTGCACACAAGCAAATACTAAACATGATATCCGGACGGCTAGCCGTTAAATAAAGTAAGCTACCGATCATACCTCTATACTTACGAATGTCGACCGATGTGCCATCTTCATCATTGTCAAGCTTGGTCGTTGTAGCCATAGGGGTCCTCATTGATTTGGATGAGTCAAGGTCGAAATGCTTGAGGAGGTCCTTTGTATATTTTGCTTGATTGATGAAGGTTCCTTTAGGTCCTTGTTTGATTTGTAACCCCAAGAAGAAGGAGAGTTCACCCATCATACTCATTTCAAACTCTTCCTACATAACTATGGCAAATTCTACACAAAGTGTGTTGTTAGTAGAACCAAAAATAATATCATCAACATAAATTTGAACCAATAAGAGAGTCCCATCATGTGATTTAATAAAAAGTGTGGTGTCAACTTTTTCCTTTGAAAAATTGTGAGAGACAAGAAAAGAGCTAAGACGCTCATACCAAGCACGTGGAGCTTGTTTGAGGCCATAAAGGGCTTTATGGAGTTTGAAAACGTGGTTAGGAAATTGAAAATCTTCAAAACCGGGAGGTTGTTTAACATAAACTTCCTTCTTAATAATACCATTAAGAAAAGCACTCTTAACATCCATTTGAAATAGCTTAAAGTCATTAAAACAAGCAAAGGCACAAAGCATACGAATGGATTCAAGACATGCAATCGGAGCATAGGTTTCGTCGTAGTCAATGCCTTCCTCTTGGTTATAGCCTTGAGCAACCAATCGGGCTTTGTTACGAGTCACTAACCCATCTTCATTTAGCTTGTTGCGAAACACCCATTTAGTTCCAATAATGGGATGATTGCTAGGTTTTGGGACAAGTTCTCAAACCTTGCTTCGCTCAAATTGATTGAGCTCCTCTTGCATAGCTATCATCCAAAATTCATCAAGGAAAGCATCATGAACATTTTTAGGCTCTATTTGAGAGATAAAAGCCACATTGGCACAAAGATCACGAGTGGCGGATCTTGTACTAACACTTGAGGAAGGATCCCCAATGATAAGCTCCTTAGGATGATTGGTGACAAATCTCCATTCTCTTGGAAGATCCTTTGGAGGAGGCTCGAGAGGAGGAGACTCTTTTGATGGGGTCACAACTTCATTGTTAGATGAAGAAGGACGATCCTCAATAGAGGAGTTCTCCAACCCAAATGAGATGTCATCAATATCCTCGGAGGAGGAGAATGTAGAAGAGTTGAGTTCGTTAAAAGAGACATTGATTGACTCTTCGACAACAAGACTTCTTTTATTAAAAACACGAAAACCTTTGCTATGAGTAGAGTATCCAAGGAATATCCCTTCATAGGCTTTTTCTTCAAACTTGCCTAGGTTATCCTTGGTATTCAAAATAAAACAATTGCAACAACCAAAAACCTTGAAATATTCAATAGAAGGAATTTTGTTAAACCAAAGCTCATAAGGAGTCTTCTTAGTAATAGGTCTAATTAAGACTCTATTAATAACATGACACGCCGTATTAACGGCTTCCGCCCAAAAATATTGGAGGAGCTTATATTGGTTTAACATGACCCGGGCCATATCGCCAAGGGTTCTATTCTTTCTCTCCACAACACCATTTTGTTGAGGAGTACGGGGACAAGCAAAATCATGTCCAAAATCATTCTTTTCACAAAATCTTTTGAAATCAACATTATCAAATTCACCTCCATGATCACTCCTAATTTTGTTAATAGAAAAACCTTTCTCAGTTTGAACACGTTTACAAAAAGCAACAAATTCACGAAAGGTATCACTTTTGCAAGCAAGAAAAATAACCCAAGTAAATCTCGAAAAATCATCAACTATTAATAACTCTACTAGGCCCAAAGAGATCCATATGAATAAGTTGGAGGGGTCTAGTGGTACTCACAGAGTTGATGGATTTGAAGGATGACTTGGTCAACTTACTTTTCTCGCATTCTTCACATACCATATCCTTTTTGAAAGGGATGCTAGGAAGTCCTCGTACAAGCTTCTTGGAGGCGAGGCGAGAGATGGTATACATGTTGGCGTGTCCAAGCCTTATGTGCCAAAGCCAACTCTCATCGTTCTTTGCAACTAGGCACCTGTCATTGTTAGTACCTTCAACAAGATAAAGAACATAAATATTGTTTTCTCTAATGCCTTCATACACAATAGTTCCATTGGAGCTATCGGTAATGTGGCATTTGAGTTTAACAAACTTGATATCATAACCATTATCGGTAAGATGGCTAATACTTAAGAGATTATGCTTGAGATTAGTAACAAGACATACATTATTAATACAAGGATAAGGAGGAGAACCGATATTACCATTTCCAATAATATAACCTTTAAGATTGTTACCGAAGGAGACGTGTCCTTCTTTCTTCATCGATAGCGTTGTAAAAAGTGAAGCATCACCGGTCATGTGCCGTGAACAACCGCTATCGAAAATCCATTTGCTTCTAGCATGAGAAGGATTCGTCACCTACAACATAAGTTGAAGATGAACATTTTGGTACCCATGATCTTATGGGTCCATGAGTGTTAGTCTTAGGAACCCACTTAAGAACTCTCATGTCAACTTGTTTTCTTGTATAATAAAAGTTAGAAGTGTGACCCACCAAACCACAATAATTGCACATCAAGGAAGATTTAGAAGAAGAAGTGTGAGTGTTGTGCATGTGTGAGTTTCTAGTGTGAGAAGTTCTACCATGAGTGTTATGATGATAGTAAAAAGCATGATGAGAGGTGTTCTTCTTGACAAAGGGTCCTTTTCTTGTGTTAGAAAAGGAGTTGTGTGTAGTGTTCATGTAATGATTATGCCTAGCATTGTGATGAGTGTGAGGGTGTCTTGGAGCATGCATGTGAGTGGTATTCTTATTACCTAAATTCTTACTTCGTGTAAGAAGATCATTATACTTAATAGAGGTGGAATATTCTCTTCTATTAGCATCTTGACATTTGCGCATGGCAAATTCATAAGAGCTTCTCATGGATTGAATCTCATCATCCTTTTTCTTGATGGTGTCAAGAGATTCTTGAAATTTGAGTCGCAAAGACTATTTCATCCGTGTCGGAAATAGGAGATTTTTCCTTCACATCAATGATGATGCTTGAGAGCCTCTCTACTTCAAGTTGAAGAGCCTCAACCTCCTTGAGAGATTTCTTGTATTTATTCCGAACACCTTTGTGTTCTTCATGTAACTCAAGAATGGCTTTCTCCAAATCATCATAGGTAAGAGTGTTTAAAGAAAAATCATCAAGTACCTCATCGGTTGCCATGAGACAGACGTTGGCATTGTGTTTGCACTCCTTGTCGTTGTCGGAGTCGCTCGCGTCGCTTTCACACCAAATGCTAGTGTTGGCGAACTTTCTGGAGGATGAGCTTCCCTTGCTAGGTTTCTCGTACTTGCTTGAGTCTTTTCGTATCATCGGACAATCCCTCTTGATGTGTCCGGGTCTTCTGCATTGATAGCACGCCGGGTCTTCTTCATTGTCCTGTCTAGAGCGGTTGGCCTTGTTGAACTTTAAGAACTTCCGGAAGTGCTTAGCTGTGAGAGCTATTTCTTCATCGTCATCCGACTCATTGTCGTCGGAGCTATCCTTGGAGTAGGACCTTGAAGCTTTGAGAGCGAGAGTCTTCTCTTTTTCTTTGGTCTTCTCTTTCTCCTTCTCTTGAATGGAGGATTCCTCTTGATCCTTCATGTCGAGCTCGTGAGTCATTAGCTTACCCATGAGGGTCTCTAGGTTCATGACGGTTAGATCGTTCCCCTCAATGATTGCGGTAGCTTTAGGACTCCAAGCTTTCGTCAATCCTCTAAGAATTTTCCTTATCTTTTCATGAGCGGGATATTCCTTTCCAAGAGAAGAGAGAGGGTTAATAATGTCACCAAAACGAGTAAACATGCTAGCAATAGATTCATCATGCTTCATTTTAAAAGACTCATATTCTTGCGTGAGTCTACTGATCTTGGATTCCTTCACTTGTGAAGTTCCCTCGTGTGTGACTTCAAGTAACTTCCAAATCTCATTGGAAGTCTTGCAAGTAGAGATCCGGTTGAATTCACTACTGTCGAGGGCACAGTAAAGAGCATTCATTGCCTTGGCATCTCGACAAGCAAGCTTCTTAATGTTTTCGGCAAGTGTTTCCCGAAGGGTGTCAGAAGCAATATCCTCAATAGCTCTGGAAGGAGTAGGAAGGCCATTTATCACGCAATCCCATAAATCAAAATCTATTGACTTGAGATAAATACCCATTCTAATCTTCCAGTAGTTATAGTTGGTACCATCAAATAGGGGAGGCCTATTTGTGGAGTGTCCCTCATTGTGAAACGTGTTGATGCTAGGGTTAGAGGCCATGGATCACTCAAGGGTGTAAATCCAAATCAAGAGAACGAGGCTCTGATACCAATTGTAGAACCCTAGAGGGGGGTGAATAGGAAAATAAAATATAAACTACAACAATTGATGCAATAAAGACAATTGAAAGTAAAGAGTAGAAAGATCAAACGCAAACGCAAGAATGTATCCTAGTATCCTCTTTTGAGGCAATCCAGTCCCGGAACTCTCTCCGGCTTTAATCCACTATTATCCAAATAGTACACACGAGTTTGGATCCGAAAAACTCGCCAACTTCAACACGAATTTGGATCCGAAGACTCGCCAACTTCTACACACGAGTTTTCTTACGAAGGCTCGCCAACTTCAAACAAAAGAGAATGAGAACTTGTTGATCTTCTAACACGTGAAGATCGAAATGTACAACTCTTTAATACTCTAGCACTTTGGGAGAGGATGACAATGAAAAGCTTTGAAGAGTATTAATGGTGGAGCTCTTGGTTGTTGGAAAATTTATGAAAGAGTTGGTTAGGAAGCTCAAGAGAGAGAGAGCTTCCTTTTATAAGAAAACCAAGAGTAGGTGGCATTTAATGCTCTGAAATACAGGCAGACCGGCATGCCATCGGTATGCCGCGGCATACCGCCGGTATGCCGGCCAAATAGTAACGGTCATAATTATGACCGTTCAAGAGCATTAAATACGGCCATTAATGCGTGTCAGACCAAATCGAAAACTAAGTATTCGAAATTCGGTATACCGCCGGTATGCCGGAGCATACCGTCGGTATGCCGATAGAATGTCACAGAAAGTTTAGAGCTGCTAGAAACGGCATGCCGCCGGTATGCCGCAGCATACCGTCGGTATGCCGACAGTTGATCACAGCAACTTTTGTGTTGCTAAAACGGCATGCCGCCGGTATGCCGCAGCATGCCGTCGGTATGCCGACATTTCGAGACAGCAACTTTCTAGAGTCCAAAAACGGTATACCGCCGGTATGCCAAAGCATACCGTCGGTATGCCGCTTTTTGTCACAGAACCTTTTCTGGACACGAAAACGGTATACCGCCGGTATGCCGAAGCATACCGCCGGTATGCCGCTCTGAATAACATGTTTTTCGATTTGTGCTTTTAGTTATCATCCATCCTTTAGTGTTTACAGATATACCTAGACCAGTACAGACACGAAGACTCTAAGCAGGGAACGCCGGTAACTGCTACAGTCTTCAAGGAAGAAGGAGGAAGCTCTTGAAGTGAAGAACTCCATGTAGTACATCTTCTGAGAATATTTGAATCTGAAGAACAGAAGACTAAACTACGAAGATGCTGTTAATTACTCAAAATAAAATGTGCCAACAGCCCCTTGACCCCTTGCTTAGTCCACTGACTCTTGGAGTTTTGGTTTTACTTGTTATGTTTGGAATGACCATTGTACCTGACTTGGTATGGCAAAGAACTAGCATAACACGACAGTGACCTGTAGTGGTGCACTCCTGATATGACCAACATGACTTGATAGTGGCCCGTGGCGGCGCACTTCTGACTTGACATGACTTGATAACTTAACTTGACCTGTCATGACACCGTAGGTGGTTCTTTCTTGCTTGCTTGTTAAATCCACTTGTCCTGTCTTGCATCATGCCTAGGATGGGACTCCTGAGTACCACGGTCAGGAGTACCTACTAAAATGGATTAAGATTAATAACTAGAATAACACAGTAGTCATGAAGAGATGACACAGCTACAGACAATCCCGTTACCTGGGCGCTCTTGGGATCTGTAGCCTGCCATCGAGTAGGGCACATTTCCAGCGCACCGTCGAGTGTTGCACCCTCTAAGTCACCTAAGGATACATTTGTCTCCCGGGCGATGTACCCACCTGAATTCAACCCTAATCTTTCGTCCTGGGTAGCCTGGATGGTCTGCAGGGCTTGTGGCTGTGGAACAATTTTACTGCATCTTGTTAGTAATTAGGCCTGTGATAACCCTAGTTAGTTAAAGTAGTAAGTCGTAGTATCTGCTTGGCCGTGATTGATTGAATGAAGTATAACCAGTCTAGTCATGTCTTGATCCAGTACAAGATTGCTTCCTGTCTTGATTTCTTACATTATTATCTTACCGATAAATGGTGGAAAACCAAGTTCTGTTCAGATGAAGGGTTACAACCCCGGTCCTTGTTTGGTTTACGGGTTGTAACCTGGTTATCGGAATAGTCCCATGGTTATCTCGTCGTATATCATCCTGACATGTTTTCATAATTCTAGTTTTAATATTATATCTTCTTGTGTTAATGCTGGCTTTTGTTCTTATTTCGTGGCCCCCTTGTGGCACTTGCTCTTTCTGGGGTTAACCCAGCTGGTTTTGTGTGGCCAGATTTTGGAGCAGCTCCCGAGAATCTACCAAGCTTCCAGCCCGATGGTGGCGACTAGAAGGAACCCGGGCTACGAGTGGGTTTTCTATTTTGTTTCGCTCACTCTATTGTAAATTTATTCTTTGAGGCGTTTAGCCGACGAGCACCTGTTAGCTCGATGCACTTTCCTTACTGTCTGCCTACGGGCTGTAAACATGATTGACAAATCCTAGGGTTGATCATGTATGACTAAACTCTTGCTAGTCCTAACATTTTGTACGACTAGCTTCATGATCAGCTGATATGTAATATTTGGGACGCCTTTTATTGTATATTTAATGATCATACATCTTGTAATTATATTATTTGCTTGAGATTGAGACAATAGGCTTGACCTTAAGAGACTGTTGGCTTGTAGTAAACCCTCATATCTAGACAGCCGTGACCGTATAGTTGAGATGTATTCTATTTTAATATACGTAGCTGGCTATGTCTGCCCCCGCTCTCCAGTATTCTGGTTCTGGGGTGTGACAGCCGGGACGCTGGAGTGCGCCCGAAAGGGCCGAAATTGACGCGGATGGCCAAGAGGGGCGCCGGCTACGGGCGGATCGGGGTCCGGGGGTGCGCGGGCCACGGGCACCGCTGGAGGGCGCGGCCGGATCGGGGTCCGGCGGGGCGGCCGAGAGGTCGTCGGGGCGCGGGCGGCGAGCGGGTTGGCGGGGGTGGTCCGGCGTCGGGGGTGGCGAGGGTTCTGGCCGGTTGGGGTGCTGGAGGAGGTTGGTGAGGAGAGGGTTTGAGTGAAATGGAAGGGAAGTTGTTCTGGAGAGGAAAATATAGAGGGGAGTAGAATGAAGTTGTGAGTAGTGGAGGTGGATGGGAAAAACTTGAGTGGGGAAAGTGCTGTGCTTACTTTTGTGGAGGAGCAAGTAACGTGTGGGTTGTTATAAGGAGTGGGGAGAAATAGGAGTAGTGGAGGTAGTGGTTTGCTAAAAATGGGAGGAGAATAGGTGTGTGTGAGCTGGAGTAAACGTAGGGAGAAAAATGAGGAGAAGGGAGTACGTGGGGGAAATGCTGGTCCAACTTGGACCAGTACAAACTATATATATATATATATATATATATATATATATATATATATATTATAAAAAATCAGGTTTCAAATAGATGGGTTAGGATCGGGTCTGGGTTTCGGAAATTGGTCTGGGCTCGGGTCAGGTCAACAATCAAAGATCCAACTTTATCATTTTGAAATTAATTTTGAACTCATAATATAATAATAATAATAGTAATAATATTATAATATTAATAATAAGAATTATTATAAAACTGGGTTTCACAGGAATACCAAGGAATAGTGGACTGAGATCAATAATCATGTGATACCCAACAAAATATCAAAACGAGACATGCATGGGCCACCACTAAAACCATGTCACGCCCCAGTACCAGAATATGGGGGCGGACGTAAGCCAGCTACACCGTATAAGGTACGAATATGCTATACGGCGATGACGGCTGTCAAGTCTTGCTGGGTATCCTAGCATGCAATCAATCTATGGCCTAAATCCGATCTCATGTCCACAGGTAAATTACAATGAAACAACATCAAGAGAGATAATCGTATGGAAAGCAGGGAATACACATATAATAATCAGAAATCCACAGTACAGAATAATAATGTAGACTAGTATACCTTTCCACAGTCCCTAGCATGGTCTGGAACTGAAGCACATCCCCCAAGTCAAGTCTGGAAGATCCACAGGGTCGGTCTCAGGCAATCTGGGAACAATCCAGGGTTGGTCAGGCCAACCGTAGCAAGTACTAGAAAGGAAGGCTCAAGGACGGACGAAGAAAACCAGCAGGATAAAATGTGACAGGAATAGCATCTAAAAACAGTAAATAAGGTAAGGGATCGTGCGGTACCAACGCACGATTACAGAATATAAGGCAGCAATCCAACTACTAATACGTAAGTAACCAACAATCATCACAGTCATCCTAACATCCACTAATGCTTGCATCGCCAACTGGAACTCGTAGTTTGTCATCGGAACAGTAACTCCCCCCCTACATCAAACAAGAACAAGGAAATAAATTACCGTACCGGGACATCGTTACGTGCCAGCCAGCTTAGCAAGCAACAAGCCATACAATTTAGGAGAATAAGCAGCCACTCAAAATGCCTACGGCTCTCTATGTGGAGGTTGGGTTATCCCAACAATGCAAGTATGAGAATCCTCAGATCGTGCCATCCCAGCAGGGCTAGCGAGGCCAAGTATAGCATGTAAGAAGAGCACCGATCCCTCGTAAGGCCACCGAGATTTGCATGTCACCACCGGTCCCTCGTAAGGCTACCGTGCCGAGCATGCCATGTATATAATGTTTAGTACTTAAGTAGCCGGATATTGCCATCCACTAGTACGAATGGTAACAATATCCGTGGCGGCCAGCCTGCAGGTCATGACTAATGTCTGGGATAAGGCTGGTAATGCACGATCTCGGGATTTCGTTCCCCCCCAATGCTTCTACCAGTTTAAGTTGCCTAGATTATCCATACATTTATCCGGAATTACATGTCGTGGTCACATGATCATCCTCCTAAATGTCGTACCTCAGTACGAAAACGCTAATTAAGGATCAACCTCGGCACCTATAGTCCCAGTTGTGATCCATTCTTAGTGTTATACAACAAACAAGCAAGCAATCCTGACCACGCTAAGACTAAAGGCCAACTACCAAGGTACCCGTGCAGGTAATCATGTAATATAGCTAGAATATCAAGATGGCATCGCAATGCCATATAATCATGGAAGTAGCACCTCAAAGTGCCAATAGATAAGGGGCACCGCAGTGCAAGGTCAGGGCCAGTACCTCAAAGGGTAACTGGACTTATAGCACGGATACATGTAGTCAGGTCTGGGATAAGGACAATCTGTAAGTCACAAGAAGTCATCTGTCCACATCGTGGCATGTATATCAGGTCAAGTACAAGATCAGAACCTCTACTATAATAACATCTCAAGCATATATGGGAGCCTGGAGCTCTAATCATCCAGTCGGTCTATCCACCAAATCAATCTATCAAGAGTCACCCCTCTACGATGGAATCAATATCATGTCAGGAAGTCAATAACCAAATACCAAGCTAATCACTATAAGCAATGCTAGATCCTCTGGCTCACAGAATCCTCCAAGTCAATGATCACAAGCCACTAGAAAACGAGCCCCTCAACTACCAAGACATAGCAATCAAATCAGGTTTCCCCAACTACCGGAATACACAAAGGTACCAGGTTTTGGGCGCTTGGGAAGTCGAGTAAAAATCATATAATAACACCCTCGATATTCTCCTCGTTCCGCGAAATATTCGCGATCATCAAAATCCAAGAATCCACAGTCTTGTCCGATCGAATTAGAACGTCATCAAAAAAAATAGCAACACGATCCAAGAGTCCACGTGAGTCTATCAATCAATATTCTCGAGACATACTCTCCCTAGTACTCAATCCTCTGATATATCCAAAATCACAAATCCCGACACTTAGGACAACTATCAGTCCTAGCTGGCTAGACTAGGACAACTCCTAGAATGAATGGTCAGGGGACAAGAATATATAAATTAAATACCGCCGGAAAAGTGACAAGGATTGCATGAACCACTCTGGAGCAGATCCACAACCCTTAAACCAAACAAGGACCAGGGTTGCAGACCGTCTCCCGAGTAGAACCGCGCTCCTTACGCTATCCGACGGACAAGACATGTCAATACGCTATGCGACTAATCTAGTCGGGAGTCTACCTAGCATTTAATGGGATCAGGTAAACTATGCCAAGATGAACATGCACGAGCCCAGTCCAGCAAACCAAAGGAAATGGTTCTGCCCAATCCTTCGAACCGAATTCCAGATCGGAAATTCTGGAAAAATCCGACAAAATCTCCTCTGTAATCTGGACGAGAGCACCCTACGAATTGGGGCTAAAACCACTCGGCGCAACCCGCCGCAGAATTGCAGAATCGCAGGCTGAGAACACTAAGTCTCAGCTACCAGTAGCACTACGATGCGTACTGGGAACAAATCGATAGCCGAGAACACTAAGTCCCAGCCTCCAGCAGCACTACGATGCGTACTGGAAACCAATCGAACTCGAGACCGCTAAGTCCCGACCTCCAGCAGCACTACAATACGTACTGGGCGCCAAGCCAACATGCATAATATAATAAAATAACCGCCTCGCAGGGCGCATCACAGCACATATTCATAATTCTAACCCAAGCGCAATCATAGCCACAAGAATAGTTCGCCAAGCCGTTACCCGACCGCGAGTCGGACACGGGGCATACGGGGACAATCCGCACAAGTGAGTCGTGCTCTTGTCCTCGGAGGTGTGGATGACCCATCCGAGTTGTCCGATACGGTCTATTCCGGTATCGGACCAAGCTATCCTAAGTTATCATCATGGCAGTTCTACTACTAAGCTACACTAATCATGATTATACAATTTACAAGTACAAATTAATTAAATGCAATAAAATTCAAGAGAGAGGGCAAGAGCCGTCGATGAGCAAGGGAAACTTGTCTAGAGGGCTCGGCTAGGTAAGCAAGTCTTCGACGATCGGGATTCCAGGCTAGCACGTCCATCGAGGTCCTCAGAACACACAATAAACAATCATCAACATTTAATAATAAGGTAATGAAGGAAATCATGGAGGATGGCAGAAGAATATACTGTGTAGGTCCCGCAAGCAGTGTAGAGATCTGGTACAGAAACCGAGGCACGTGGACCGATATGGACATGCAAACCGAGACGTGCACGTATATCGAGACGCGTACGAGAATCGAGATGACTCGAAGATCGAGATGAACAGGAGACAACGTGTACGTAAATCGAGACGTGCACGTAGACCGAGAAAATCACGAATATCAAGATAGCGTACAAATCAATGCGACACGCAAATCGAGACGTGCACGCGAATCAAGACGGCACAGAGACCAATGCGGCACATAAATCAGAGCGAGCACGCAAATTGAGACAACACAAGATATAATATTACACACAAATCGATACAGTATGCAAATCGGTGTGTGCACGTAAATCGAGGCGGCACGGGTCACGAGGTAGGCACAAAGGCCGAGACACGGGGATCGAGACAACGTGTAAACCGAGGTACCACGAAAATCGAGGGGCACGAATACCGAGACGGCATGCACATCAAGGTACACGCAAATCGAGCTGACACAAATCAAGGGGCATGCATCCCGAGAAACAAGGGAACGCGAACCGAGTGCACGTGGCCCGGGGAACACGCTGCCCGAGCAGCGCGGGGCCCAAGGGCGTCCCGCTGCCCAAGGTGGCACCGCTCCCGAGGCGACGGTCGTCGAGAAGAAAGAAGGGGAGAGGCGGAGGAGCTGTCAGGGGTTCGGCCAGGCGGGGTCGGGATCCGGCGGAGGATGGCTGCGCGGGGAAAGAACGGATAGGGAGAGGAGACGCAAGGAGGCGAGGGTGCTGCCGAGGTGGATGGCGGCCATGGGGCTCGGCCAGGCGGAGGATATAGGAAGAGAGGGGAGGCCGGAGGAGAGACTCACCGGCGGGAGGAGGATGGAGATGGCGACGATGGTGGCGGTGGTCGCAGAGGAGGCCGGGCTGGAGATCGGTGGCGGCGGCAAAGGGCGGAGGCGGCCACGGCTAAAGTAGGGGCAGTGGTGGCTGGAAATGGTGGTGGCGCCGAAGATGACGATGATGGTGGCAGCGGTGGTCGTGGCGGCCGACGGTGGCGATCGTGGTGTGGGGGAGAGGGAGCTCGGGTGAGGGGGCTGCTCTCCAGGGAGGGGAAGAGAGCAGTGAGGGGGAGAGGGAGCTGGCGGTGAGGGTGGTGGCCAGAGCTAGGGGAGAGGGAGGAGAGAGAGCTGAGCTTGGGGGGGGTGCTGCTCTCCAAGCTGAGAGGGAGAGAGAATGAGTGGAGAGAGGGGTGAGGGGGAGTGATGTGAGGGGTTAGGTAGGGGTTTGGGTAGGTTTGATTATTTAAATAAATAAATAATAATGATGATGATAGTAACAATAGCAACAATAATAATAATAGCAAAATGGAAATAGGAATAATCATGACCAGGAAGTTAACAATGCTAACTCCATAATTAATAAAATTTTAAACAATACAAAATTTTAAAATAACCAAAAATATTAAATACAGTCAGATGCCTATTTTCAAAATAGGGATCTGACAACCACCCACCAGATCCGGGACTGCCCAGCCGCGAGGGTACCAGATGCGGGACCACCATATAGAGGACCGTCGCTTCCGACGCAGCAGCAGAGGTTCGGGCAACATCTGCAGTAGCAGAAGGGACCCCAGGGGAAGGCTTATAGTCTGGCTCTTGAGGCGTAGCCGGAGCAGATTTCGGAGCCAGATTATTTGGCTGACGTCATCACAGGTCATGTTTATTTGCATACTTTTCTAGCTCTATGCTTGTTTTATTCCGGTGCATCGCATAGCTTCCTGTCATTAGAGTTTTTGCATAAATACCACTTAGTAGCTACACCTACCGAGGAGATGAGTAGAGTAATGACGGGAGACGGACCAGTACCCATTAGGGCTATCTATAGATGCTCTATTACTATAGCTTGGAGAGAGTTTGGGAGACGATTCTTTGTGATGCCACTCCCCGGGTATGATATCATATTGGGGATGGATTGGCTTAGCTATGCTCACGTAGCTATAGACTGTCATGAGGGTAGTATTCTGTTCAATCCCCAGGCACGTTACCATTCAGTGTCAGGAGGACAGGGCCGGAGATCAGCCTAGAACCGAACTGTTGTGTGACAGTTGGGGAGTTAGCACCGCCACACCCTATCATTAGGGAGTTTATGGATGTATTCCCAGAGAATCTTCCAGGACTTCCGCCTGACAGAGATGTGGAGTTCACTATATGTCACCCTCAATTTTCCCAGTTAGGGG
>JANAVB010039215.1:3744810-3814810 GCA_029216955.1 Iris pallida
GTAGTGTCTTACTTGATTCCTAACACGATGGTTCACGGACTAGTATATGTCGAATCCTGTCATAAGATGTTGTTTCCGGATTACTTGGTATATTGGTACATGACTCGACTTGTTACTTGTACTTGTATAGACATGGACTTGGGAGTGGGCTGATCACCTGCTTTTGAATCCCGTGTCATGACGTGTTATGTCCGGATCCTTTATACTATTCGGGGATGGGGAGTTATTAGTGGTTGTGTGATCAAATTCCCACATTGTTCTACTGTATACATTGTTCATAGCTATACCCTCGCCTCACGACGGGTAAAGCCTTACCCTACATCGTTCATAGCTTTCCATGGTGACCGGCCTTACCGTTCTATTGTACATATTATTCATAGCCGGTCGGATGGAAAGCCTGATCATGTTTTCCAAGCCGATCACATAACGCTCTAATAATTCAAATCACATTTTATATTTACTTTATCTTATCGTATATCCTGCTCTGTTCTACATTTAGTATTTTCTCACCATGCCATGATATACAGTTACTCACATGCTCTACTTGCCTTTACATTGTACCTTGATTGGAGACTAAGTTCTGCTCGGGAGAAGAGTTACAACCCCGGTCCTTGTTTGGTTTAAGGGTTGTAACTCGGCTTCCGAACGGTTCCCAAGTTTTCATATATCTTTGTCTTGTAGTTCATTATACTGTCTCTTATAGAATTTGTCAATTCATATGGAACTGCTGTTAGTGTTTGTACTTGCTCATTTTCCTGACAGGATACCGTTATGATATATTACAGATGACTCTGAGGCGGACTGCTCGACCTATTATGGGCTCGAGTCAGATGGAGTAGCCTTAGATCATGGCCTTATAGTAGAGCCACTAGATTTTGTACTTCCAGAGTAGTGTAGGTTAGCTAGGTTTGACTGGACTGCGATCTAGCTAGCTTATCAGACTGTAGTTCTATATTCTATTTTGATACCCTGTGATGTATATATCTGGGCTTGCATTGGACTCTGCACTTATTTACTCTTTCATATATCATATGTCTTTCATCTGAGCTATCTACCTTAGTTTTATTCTGTGATTGAGACTGTATTGTTATGTCACCTCCATTCGGAGAGTATATACTGTACAGGTACATTTTAACTGTTAGTCGTAGGCATTTACAGACCCTATATACAGCGTTCTACCGCCGATACTGCGGCGTAGGCTGGACGTAACCACGTGCTCGTGCCCCTCTTCAGGGTGCGGGTCGTGACACTATAGATCTAGTACCGAGTTCATCACCAGTATTCCGAGCTTGCTATAGAGTGAACCCCAAGGAGGCCGTAGAGATGAATGAGCAGATTGATGACAGTTGAAAAAGGGTTTCATTCGATCTAGTGCTTCTCCATGGGGAGCGCCAGTGCTCTTTGTGCCCAAGAAGGATGGTACAGTCCGGTTGTGTATTGACTACCGGGCGTTGAATACCATCACCATTAAGAATAAATATCCTCTGCCCAGGATAGATATTTTGTTCGACCAGTTGAGTGGGGAGAAGGTATTTTCCAGGATAGATTTGAGATCCGGTTACCACCAGGTGAAAGTCAGGGCTGTAGACATCCAGAAGACGGCGTTCAACACGAAGTATGGGCAGTACGAGTTTTTGGTAATGCCATCTGGTCTCACAAATGCGCCAGCTGTCTTTATGAACTTGATGAATAAGACATTTCACCAGTATCTGGATAAGTTCGTCGTGGTATTTATCGACGACATCCTGATATACTCGAAGACGTCGGAGGAGCACGTAGAGCACTTGCGGACAGTTTTGGGGATTCTGAGGAAGGAGAGGTTGTATGCCAAATTGTCGAAGTGCGAGTTCTTTTTAGACCGAGTGGATTTTCTCGGTCATGTAGTTACTGGAGAGGGGATCTCAGTGGATCCCAGGAAGATTGTTGCCGTAGAGACATGTAAGACTCCGACATCAGTTTCAGAGATTAGAAGTTTCTTGGGTTTAGCAGGCTATTATAGGAAGTTCGTCCAGGACTTTGCTAGGATAACTGAACCCACGACGAAGCTGACGTGGAAGGACGCAGAGTATATCTGGTCAGAGGACTGCCAGGCAGCATTTGAGGAGCTGAAGAGGAGGCTGACGACCACTCCAGTTCTGACAATACCTTCAGGATCTGGAGGTTTCACCATATACAGCGATGCTTCAGGAAAGGGGCTAGGATGTATCCTACAACAGCATGGAAAAGTGATTGCTTATGCATCTAGGCAATTACGGACTCATGAACGGAACTATCCTACCCACGACCTAGAGTTAGTTGCGGTGATCTTTGCACTCAAGTTGTGGAAACACTACTTATACGGAGAGCGAGTAGAAATCTTTACTGACCATAAGAGCTTGAAGTATGTGTTCACGCAGAAGGAGTTGAACATGAGGCAAAGACGATGGTTGGAGTTGATGAAGGACTTCGACATCGATTTACAGTATCACCTCGGGAAGGCAAATATGGTGGCGGATGCGCTAAGCAGGCATCCGATGGCATGGTATCTGATGATAGATCGACATTTACGGGAAGATCTGGAGAAGCTTGGTATAGAGATAGTTCGGCTAGGATCGGTGATACAGATGATGGCGCTAGACATTCAGTCAGGCTTGATGGAGCAGATCAAGGATACTCAATCTACAGATGAGAGCCTCCGCAGACTCAGAGTCCATGCTTTAGTTGGATTACTTGATGACTTCACCGTAGTAGAGGATGGATCCTTGAGACATGGCAGCCGCTTATGTGTGCCGAAGGGAGAGCTGATAGAGGCGGTCTTGCAGGAGGTGCACCGATCGCGATATTCTATTCACCCTGGTGCCAACAAGATGTACCGTGACTTGCGGGAACATCTTTGGTGGCACGGGATGAAGAGAGATGTATCACATTTTATTTCGAGATGCCTAGTTTGCCAGCAGGTCAAGGCGGAGCGTCAGAGGCCAGCTGGTCTATTGCAGCCATTACCCATTCCCGAGTGGAAGTGGGAGCATATTACGATAGACTTCGTCTCAGGGCTTCCTCGTTCCCAAGGAGGGAAGGATGTCATATGGGTCATCGTTGACAGGCTATCAAAGTGTGCTCACTTCATACCCTTCAAGGTGGGACTCTCCACCGAGAAGTTGGCGGAGCTATACATGCAGCAGATAGTTCGCTTGCACGGAGTACCGGTGAGCATCATATCGAACCGGGATAGCAGATTCACGTCCCATTACTGGAGGAGCTTGTAGGAGGAGTTGGGCAGTCGGCTCAAGTTCAGTACAGCGTACCACCCACAGACTGATGGACAGTCCGAGAAGACGATTCAGACGCTAGAGGACATGCTGAGGACTTGTGTGCTGGACTTTGGCGGATCATGGGAGATCCATCTGCACTTGGTAGAGTTTTCATACAACAACAGCTACCAAGCCAGTATCGGTATGTCTCCTTTCGAGGCACTATATGGACGATGATGCCGTACACCGCTCTTTTGGGATGATGTTGGGGATAGAGTTATGCTTGGGCCAGAGATGATCACTGATGCAGTAGAGAAGGTCCGGATGATCAGAGACAGACTCAGAGTTGCTCAGGACAGGCAGAAACACTGGGCCGATGCTAGTCGCAGACCAATGGAGTTCACCGACGGAGACATGGTGTTTGTGAAGATATCACCTACTAGAGGGACGATCCGGTTCGGACGAGGCGGCAAGTTGAGCCCCAGATACATTGGACCGTTCGAGATACTCGGCAGGATCGGAGAGGTAGCTTACAGGGTTGCACTTCCACCCAACCTAGCAGGAGTTCACGATGTCTTTCATGTGTCTCAGCTGAGGAGATACGTTCCAGACCCCAACCATGTGCTAGATCATTCAGAGTTGGAGATCGGACCGAGCCTTGCGGTTACTGAGCAGCCAGTGGAGATATTGGACCGGAGGGAGAAGAGGCTGAGGAACAAAGTTATACCCTTGGTCCGAGTAGCTTGGAGCCGTCACTCTCTGGGAGAATCTACTTGGAAGAGGGAGTCGGACATGAGGGAGAGATATCCTTACTTGTTCGACCCAACAGCCACGAGGGAACCACCCGTTCCCGCTTGATACCTTAGATGTTAGTCTTAATAATAGCCTCAGTCTTCGTTCATATTGCTTGCTATGTTAGGATGTTTGTAGAGTCTTCTATCCTTGTGAATTTCGAGGACGAAATTTTTCAAGGAGGAAAGATTTGTAAACCCCTAAATATTTTTTTATTATTTTAAATAATAAATTATTATTTTATAGCATTTATATCCTTAAAATAAATTATTATAATTTTCTAGAATTTTTAAATAAATTTTAAATGATTTTTAAAGCCAAAAATATCAATTTGCAATTATTTTGATTGTTTTATATACAGTTTGCAATATTTGAATTGTCTGTGCAAATAAAATTTGCACAGAGCAGAGCGGGGGGGGGGGGGGGGGGTAATATGCAAATTCGATTTTACATACACTAAGGCGGTGGGGGTTTTTGCAATATCGAATGTTGGGAGAATTTCAGCAAAACGGCCACCCGAACACCGCCTTTCTCCGTCGTCAACTCCGGCGATTACGCCGTAACCCTAACCCTAAACCCTAATCTAAACCCTAATTCCACCGACTTCCCGACCCTATAAATAGACCCCAACCCCAAACCCAAACCCTACACTATTTCCCGACCACCACAGCGCCGCCCTAGCCCCCTTCTTCTCCGACGAGCTTGCCGGAGTTAGCCCCTTGCTATCGTCACCGTTATAGCCACCGCCGTCGCCATTAACCACCACCACCTTGCTCGCCTCGACGAGACGAACCCAGCGCCACCCTTCGCCGCTGACCACGACACCTACAGCCGCCGCCAGCACCCCCGACAACGACCCTTCGACGGACACGTATGTGTTTTTTTTGTGTCCGCTTTGCTTTCGTGTCTCGTGTACACGTGTGTGGACTCGCCTAGACACGAGTTCACTAATGTGCTCAGACGGCCAGCTCGTGTCGTGCGTGTCGTGCACGCCTCGGACACTGGACTCGTGTGTCTTCGTGTCCCTAACTGTCAGGACACAAAGACACAGAACTATGGGTTAACGGGTTTAATAAACTGTTATTGGGTTTAAAACCCATTATCTTAATTCACTATATAAGTAACCCAGCCCTATCCTTTTCAAGCTAACTCGAGCTGACCCCTGGCCAGCCCGAGCAATGTTAAGTCCCCCCCCCCCCCTGTTTCATAGACACGAGTTCGAGCCCCCTTGGGCTCGGTTTTATTTCTTTTTCTTCTTCTTTTCTTTTCTTTTCTTTATATATATATATATATATATATATATATATATATATATATATTACAAAAAGAATATGAGTTATATATATATTGTTTACATATAAATATACTGTTTTAATAATTATATATTTATATGTTATTTTCTTATACATATATATAAATCCTTATATTTATATATATGTATACATTATTGTATTTTATTAATCATGGCCATTTGGTGTCCAAACCTAGAATGTAATTTTGGGCCAAAATGTGTCTAAATACATTCAAGGTCTGTACAAGTCATATTGGACTTGATTCATGACTTTGGGTCCCGTATCTGGACTCCGGTTCAATTTTGTATACGTGGATAAAATACTAAATAATTAATTATTTATTTTCCAGAATTTGTAACTTGTTGTATTTGAATTTTTATATATAATTTAATTACTGTAAAAATCTGAGAAAAATTGTATTTAAATACTATGTTAATTTAGCTAATTTAATATAATTTTTCCAGAATTTAATTAGTGCTTTTGGTATTTTATAAAAATAGGAAAACAAAACTCATTTTCAGGGTACTTATGTTTACTGATTTTTAATAAATACCTATGAGGGTTTTTAAATTCCAAAAAAATTAGTATAAATTTCTATAATTAACAAGGTTGAGTTTAGAGCTTTGTTTTGTAATTATTAGAGTTATATAACTATTTTAATAATTGCTAGAGTGTAGTGCACAGATGGAATTATTAATTAATAATTGTTTATTAAGTCATGACTTGTGATTTTTGGGTATTTCTAGTATTTAAAATATTAATCTACCTTAGAATAGAAGACCTAGAGGTTGGTTTAGATACCATATCACCTCACGTTGGATTCCTATGCTAATCTCACTTAGCTAAGTATCCAAATACGTCGTGTCACACCAGTAGTGTTAATCTTGTTTATAATTTAGATAGCTGAGATAATTCATATTTGTGACAGTACGGGACACCAGACATCTATAGCATTTTCTTCACTACCTTGCTTTGCTAGAGGCAAGTACCTCTACAAACTTTATTTACTGCATATAATGAACTGTGTATAAACCATGTTATATACCAATACCTAAACTGCAAGTCATATCTCTACATGTTTCACATACTTTATACTGCTCTTAGTATCCACCATGTTTCATACCATTCTCGTATCTCTCACATGTTTAGAATCTGGATTATGGAAAAACTGATAGTTGAGTACGTGATCATGTTCCCTTCTTCCATACGTACGTACCGAGCAAGGTTGACATTTTATGTATACCTTGTCGTAGGCGCACCAGCTGTATATGTACGTATGTACATCTGTCGCTTATTTACTTGTACGGAAGTACATTTTAGATACTTGTGCCACAGTACATTTTACACCTATTGACGATCACGTACCTGCTACAGTTTTAAACATTACATATACATCCGTCTCTATGACATATGTATCATTGCCATGATAGATTATGATATGACATGATTTCCTGTTTACTATACTCATGTTCATTTCGTGCTTCATATATTTAGTTTGTTAGAATCAGTACTTGCTCCCGTCCTGACAGGATAACGTTGTAGGTATACTTACCGAGGAGGAGTTGCTATGTGATTACTATTATGGAGTTGCCGTCGAGGATCAGGCTTTACCTTACGAGAATGTACCTGCGAGAAAACTCGTCTAGTTTGTTTAGTTGTTTTGAGAGTAGTCATGTTTAGACTATGTATTTTGATACTGGACCTGTATCCAGTTTTATGTCTTGACCTTGTATTTGGAACATATTTATATACGAGATGATTTTATGTTTGAGATATATTCTGGCTCAATATTGATATATATATATATATATATATATATATATAGAACTGTTAGTACACTTCGATCTTATCTTGTTGTCTTTAGAACAGCTTACCACGCTTTATCTCAAGCGTAGGCTGGACATGACTCGACCCGGCCCAACAATTTGGGTAGCGGATCGTGACAGGAGCAGACAAAGGGTGCTTTGATGGCGCACGTACACATCGGACACGTCATGACGTTTTTGTGCGTCATTATGTTGTTCAACGCTCATTCAAGCGCACATTTAGCACGTGGTGCAGCAAGGTACAACATGGTCCATCGTGGAGCTGCGTGGTTCAGCATTCTAGTGTTCCAGCGATGCCAATGCTCCCGTTAGACCTTGGCGTTCCAGTGAGGAGGTTGTTCCTACTGGACTTGTGCTCCAGCGTGACTTGTTCAACATAGACATTTCAATTTCGTAACTTTCTACTTAGTGGGGGTTACTGATATAATAGAGTTATTTTCCGAATTAACTCTCCATCTTGGTTGTTAGGGGGCTTGGGTTCCCATATATTCTTTAGACTTGCTTTTGGCAATAGACTTAAGAATATATACTAAAAGATGAGTGCTAGCACTCGCGTTGAAGCCACAAAGTGTTATTCGAGTGTTATTCAGGCTTTTGAGGATCGATGACAAGTAAACGTTTCAGAAGTTCAACATAGTGAACTTGTCGGTTCCTAGAAAGTTGGGAACAGATCGACAAAAAATTATCAAATCTTGTTTTGAACAACAATGATCGCAATCAGCCCAACAAGCCTCTTCTCTCATGTATTCAATTGTAGCAACAAGTTATTTTTCACAAAAATGTTATTCTATCACCCAAGTTTTTGGGTGATACCATCACCTATCACATGATGATAATGTGGTGATGACGTAGCGACGGCATGACAACAACATTAGTGTTACATATAAAATATTTTTCCAAAATTTTTATTTTTAGTATTCTAATTTGATTTTTGAATTCGATCATACAATTTTTATTTGTGATCGATTATCTGACACATTGATACGTGGCGCTGATGGGGGACAGGCATGGCGACGGATTCAAAGCTCTTGATTCTTCTGATCTTCCCTAGTAATCTCTACTGACGTAGAATAAGTGATTAACTTGTTCTGTAAATAATCACAAGTAGCGTTCTTTTTAGACCGCGTAGATGATGATGATGATGTTCTCGTAATCCTGACGGCAGTGAATAATTACTGCCATGGTGCCGAGTTGATCCTTCCCGACCTCCACGTCCTGCCTCTTCCACTCCGTATCGCTGACTCGGCACGAACTAACCTCCAAGGTCAAGTCGCTCTTACGAGTTACGATGGAGTCGCGAGCTGTGTCATGGACTTAGTTTTAGGCTACACTTCGATCCGTATCACGTACAAGTTTTTTACTCGAATATTCGTGCCAGCATTTTCGAACCCGCTTAACTAGATCGCTAAAGCGATATTGAAAAAAATGTGGAGCAAAATAGTGAGATTGGAAGTATGAAAACTTAGCTATACTAGAAGAGTACAACTTTGGATGGTGAGAAACAATGAGGCCTCACAGTTAATTACAGTGTCCATAGGACTTACAAGAAACTTCTGGAAACAGAATATACCAATATTTATAAGGTCGCTAAAGCGATATTGAAAAAAATCTTGAACATTCCATAGGATTCCACCATCTGTTAGAAAGTTCCGGAAGCTTCCAGTATAACCCCGCTCCGTGTAGAGTTACACAAGTCCGTCTCGGTAGGACGCAAACTTTTGTGCGGTATATATGGGAGGAGTTGTTGTCGGCTTGGTATTCATGCACGCATGGTTCAGGAGGTCGATCTTCGTGAGAGTGAAAAGGCTGAAGAGGAAGAAGTGCTCGTTGCTAGGGGTGAGCATTATTCGATTTTGAACCGAAAATCGAACCGAACCGAATAAGAGATTCGGTTCGGTTTCGGTTTTGAAAATACTAAATTTTCTTTTCGATTTCGGTTTCGATTTTGGGTTTCGGTCCAAAACCGAAAACCGAATATATATATATATATATATATATATATATATATATATATATATATATATAGAGAGAGAGAGAGAGAGAAAGAGAGGGGTATATACTATAGGTATATAATAAATATATCTAGGTATATTTAGTTATTATATATATTAAAAAAAAACACAAATAACCCAAAAACCGAATAAACCGAAAATCAAACCGAATTAACCGATTTAATTCGGTTTGGTTCGGTTCGGTTATTGACCAATTCGATTCGGTTTCGGTTTTGCTTTATTCGGTTTCGGTCCAATTCGATTTTTGGTTATTCGGTTCGATTGGAACCGAATAAACCGAATACTCACCCCTACTCGTTGCGGTGGGTGAATAACCAACCGGCCATCGACTGCATGACAACCACGCCACGAAGCTGGGGCAACCGGACGATGCACCACTTTGGGTGAGGGCTACTATACAGGTAGCAGGTACCGTCGTCAGCACCGTCGTCGGCAGCATTGCGGCGGCAGCCGCAGCGGTAGAACATGAGCCATGGCCTACCTTTCGAGAAGCTGGTTATCTCGGAGCGACCAGACAGAGCGGATCACCAGCGCCTGCAAACGCTACGGAACGCGAAGAGACCGAGGAGAGCGGAGGATATTCGACCATCGATCGTTCTCGCTCTTGTCAAGATTCAGTACATATTGGAGATATAGCTTGGTTGCATGAAGAAGATGCAACAACCAGGCCTATATAGAGAGAGATCGATCTCCAAAGTTTAGGGGTTTTTTGGTTTGAAATATTTGAATCTCTTACACATATATATATTCAGTAAAATTTAAACTTAATTCTGGACGCAGTTTGCGTAAATCAAAATTTTGGTTAGATTTGTTCAAGATATAATCAAAATTGTAATTAAAATATAAGTCTAAAAGAGTCACACTTAGAAATTAAAAATATATATTCTAACTAATAGCTTAACTAATCATATTATTTAACTACCTACATATATATCTATAAAAAATTTAATTAAAATATAAACATATCTATAACAAACTATATATATATATATATATATATATATATATATATATATATATATATATATATATATATATATATATATATATATATATATATATGGTTTAATTGCACTTTGATACCCTCAACTATTCATGTTTTTCAACTTGATACCCTAAACTTTTTTTTGTAACAAATTGATACCCGAATTTTTTTTGGACGAAAATACCCTTGGTCAAACTTGAAAATTACCCCCCCACCACCCCTATCCCCCTTCCCGCTTCCGGCCAACCCCCGCCCCCCCCCCCCCCCCCCTCCCACTTCCGGCCGCCTCCCCCCCTCCCGCTTCCGGCCGCCCGCCCCCGCTTCTCCCCCTAGGGCACGACAGCGTGGGAGGAGGGAGGGGGGGGGGGGGGGGGGGGGCTGGGGGAGGGTGGACGGAAGCGGGAGGGAGGGAGGGGGGGAGACGGCCGGAAGCGGGAGGGGGGGGAGGCGGCCGGAAGCGGGAAGGAGGGGAGGGGTGGCCGGAAGCAGGAGAGGGAGGTGGCCGGAGGGGAGGCGGGGCGGGAGGGAGGCTGGGGCTGTGCGGGAGGAGGGGGTGGCCGGAGTGGGGCCGGAGAAGGGGAGAGGGAAGGGATAAGGACATTTTCGGAATTTTTAAAATTTTAGGTATGAAGTTGAAAAAAAAATAATAGTTGAGGTATTAAGTTGTTGAGTAAAATAGTTTAGGGTATGAAGTTGAAAAAACCAGAATAGTTGAGGGTATCAAAGTACAATTTAGCTTATATATATATATATATATATATATATATATATATATATATATATAGTGAGAGAGAGAGAGAGAGAATAAGGGAGGTGAGGTATCACCCTCTCATACTATTATCATGCACTTACACACTTTTCGGTGCATGATGATAGCACGGGGGTGACATATAGCCACCATCCATAGGGTGGCACCTCACCATCCTTATTCTCTCTCTCTTTCTCTCTATATATATGTTTGAATTAAAATTATATATATATATATATATATATATATATATATATATATATATATATATATATATATATATATATATATAGAGAGAGAGATATATATATATATATATATATATATATATATATATATATATATATATATATATCTCTCTCTCTCTATATATATATATATATATATATATATATATATATATATATATATATATATCTCTCTCTCTATATATATATATATATATATATATATATATATATATATATATATATATATATATATATATATATATATCTCTCTCTATATATATATATATATATATATATATATATATATATATATATATATATATATATATATATAATTTTAATTCAAACATATTTAAATAAAATATTTAAACTGTTTTTCAACAATATCAGAAATAGGACTAAAAACATAGAGATTACTACTCATTATCAATTGCTAAAGATGAGAGTATGAAAAGAGCAGGGTTGACAACCAAAGAGGTGAAAGCATTTATTGATTCTATGTCAAGTACTCTCTGGAGAGGGGGGAAACCGGAGTGGGTGAAGAGTCGAGTGTTATTAAAAATATTGCTGAATTGATGAAATCACTAGACTCAGTAGTATAAAAGAATCAAATATGATTTGTGTTCATCTATAGCAAGTGATGAAAGCATGTGGCCGATCCCATTTGAAAGATTCCATAATTATGCCAGTCGAACAAAAGAGGCGTAAATTAGAGAATGAAATGGAGAAATAGGGAAAATGCAGAAATAGGAAAAAGGGGGATGATCGCACCTTTGATTTTGTTTGAGGCAGTGAAATCCCTACTTGAGGTTAGCCCCTCCGAATCTAAGCCCTTTGAAACAAGTTGTGGCCACACCAACCCTTTCGTTTGAGAAAGAAAAAGAGGAAATTTCATATAGAGTGATGAAATTTAGTATATTTATATAAAAGAGAAGAAGTTTTCGATATTTATAGGAAAAGTAATGTGGCGGCGCCCAACTTTTTTTTTTCTTTTTTTAGAGTGTGGCGCCACAATTTTTTTTTTTTCCCCTATATGATGGTTGGTTACGTGAGAAAGTTAGAATTTATCATCTTAAATAAATTTATCTCTTTATATACAATAATATCTTTTTTTAAAAATCTTAAATAATTCAAAATCTTAAATATTTTTTTTCTCAAATCTTAGATATAACTTGAAATCGTAATAATTTTATCAAACAATTTTAAAAATATCTCTAGAAAAAATTTAATATTAGAAAAAATATGTATTTATTTAAATTTAATATTTTAAATGTTAGGTATTTATTTAAATTTAATATTAGAAAAAATATGTTTAAAAAATAATTCAAAATCTTAAATATTAGATTTTTAAATCTAATATTACCAAAAATATGTTTAAAAAAATAATTGTAAAAATTAAATAAATTTATCTTTAACGTGAGAAAATTGATTTATTCGTCCGTAAATAAATTTAACTTCTTATATACAATTTATTTTTAATCTGTTTCCAAATCTTAGATATTCGTTTAAATCTAATATTTAAAAAATATGTTAGAAAAAATCACTTAAATCTAATATTAGAAAAATATCTTAAAGATAAGTTAAAATTAATAATTTAAAATCTTAAATATTGTTTCTCAAATCTTAGATATAATTTGAGATCGTACATAGTTTTTTCTACGAAAATTGATCTCTTTCTATGGGTTTGACCATTTATTTTAAATTTAGCTTAAATTGACATGATTTTCAAAGATAGAAAATAAAGATATGAAAATAAAGCATAAAAGATTATATTTGATACTTAATTATAAAATATTTTAATAAATTATGAATAATTTTATATTCTCATCTGATAACTTATAATATATTTTTATATTCATATCTTATAAATTATGAGTTATTTTTTTATCACCAAATATAATATTTTATGTTTGAAAACATATCCAAGAACTTACCTCTAGAGAGATTTTAAAAATTGTTTGATAAAATTATTACGATGATAAGTTATACCTAAGATTTGTGAAAAAATATTTAAGATTTTGAATTTTTTTTAAACATATTTTTTCTAATATTAAGTTTAAATAAATATCTAAATTTTTTTAAAAAAAGATAAAATTGTATATAAAGAGTTAAATTTATTTAAGAAGATAAAGATTGGGATGGCGCCACACTCTAAAAAAGAAAAAAAAAAAAATTGGACGCCATCTTCATTACTTTTCCTATAAATATCGAAAACTTCTCCTCTTTTATATAAATATGCTAAATTTCATCACTCTATATGAAATTTTCTCAAAGAAAAATACATACGAATGTGAAGCAATCAGCAGTACCTGCACTATAAACTCCGGACATTGTACTAGAGCTCTTATTTTATATGTGTTTTAGTACAATAAAATAATGGTATAGGATTTGTGGGAGTAACAGTTACATTTTTCCTAGAAAAAAAAATCACTTTTCTGAGTAGTTATTGGCATGGGTTGAGATTGTCGACTAACTAATTCATATACACTCAGCATCAGCATAACCTAAAAATTGTGAGGAAACTAATCCTAAATTAAACAAATTACTAACATAGCTTCTTCTAAACAAAATACCCATCATAAATCGCCAAATATATAATGAAAAAGTATTATCAAATTCATAAACATTTCAAATGACAATAAAGGAAATCATGTTCTTCCATTGAATCTATCACTCTAGCTTAACCTTAGGTTTCTATTTTGGTTCTAGCCAAATATAGGTTCTATCCATGAAGCTCTCACCAGTTTAAGTTCCTCATCTTCACCTTCTGCAACATCACCTTCTGCAACAACTCTAGTTGCCGGACGAAGGCCGATAGCTCCAGGTATACTCCTCGTGCTTAGCATGGAAGTAGAGACCAAGATCCTCTCCTCCCCGTACCTTCGAAGCCACTCCTCGCGATGGCACGAATCCTCGAAATCTTCGTGCCAGAACCGATCACGATACTCCGTATCGTCGTCGTCCATCGCATCGCGATACGTCCGTCTGTTCTGCACGTACTCGTAGAGCGAGTTCCTTTTCGATCCATGGATGAGGAGGCTCTTCTTGTCTGTCGATCGACACCTCAGGCAGTGCGGCGACGGATCCGCACCGCCGTCGCCATCGGTCGACTCGATGCAATGGCAGGGGTAGACCGCCAGCGTGACGCCGATCTCGTCCTTCTCGATCTCCACGTTCCGGTTCTCCCACTCGGCATCCCCGACGTGGCAGGAACTGACCTCCACGGTCGAGTCGTCCTTGCGGCTCACGATAAAGACGAGGGAATCGCGAGCCGTAGGAAGAGTCGTCATCGTCGCGCCCTGGTCGTCGCACACCTTGTGGTCCGGGAGGCCAATCTTCGTGAGGGTGAAAGGGTTGTAGAGGAAGAAGTGCTCGTCTCGACGGGCGAACAGCCAGCCGGACTTCGACTGCAGGACGGTTGCGCCGCCGCGCAGATGGGGCAGCCGGAAGACGCAGCACTCCGGGTGAGGGCTACTGTACAAGTAGCAAACACCTTCGGCGTGCGCATTCGAGTCGTCGTCGTCAGAGCCGTAGAACATGAGCCACGGCCTGTCCTTCGAGAAGCTAGTTATCCCGGAGCGACCGGACGGAGCGGATCGCCACCGCCTGCAGACGGCTCGAAACCCGAAGAAATCGAGAAGCGGCAGGCGGTCGGATATTTCCTCCAAGATGTCGGGGAGCATCTCCGACCATAGGTTCCCTGAAGGCATAGCTAGGTGCATGAAGAAGAACGAAGATGACATATCTATATATGTATAGAACCGAAGATTAGGGTTTGTTAGTTTAAAAGATTTGTTGAAACTTTAACTATGATTCAGTATGAATGGATCTTAAAATTTTCAATTATATTTGTTGAGCGTATATATCTATTACTCTTTTGAAAATCTTAACAAATCCTTGTTCCTCTATTTTTTTATTTTTTTGTTAGGTTTATAGATCGTTCTAGTGAGTGAATAATAGGAACAAAGCAAAAAAAACAAGAACAAACATAATCCTTATGTATATTATTTTAATAGTGACATGTAATTATGTAATTATTTAATTTGATTATAGATCATAATCAAGTAATAATATTGTCTTATCAAATTTAATTAATTTTAAATTAAATTTTAAATTATATAATTTAAGTTATAAAGTAAAATTTGTAGATAAGTTGGATTTAATAGAATTATCAACTCCCCTTTTACCATAAATGAGTCAATAACCTTTTTATCCCTAAATAATTTCAAAGTTTTACACGACAAAATTAGTAATAACCCTACTATTTGGATTATATATAAATAGAGATATAGATGATTCATATTGTTTTCAAATTTCTTTAACTAAGAAAGTTGTACACGAAAACAATACTACTATTTGCGTTAGATATTAATATAGATGATCCATATTTTTTCCACATTTTTGTTTTTTGTGTGGCTTCTATGTACAATATTGTGTCACCACAGGCCATGTCACCATGTCTAGATTGCATCTAGATTAATATAACTAGTAAATGCTTAAATATGTCTAAATTGAATATAGATTAATATAATTAGTAAATATATGAGTATGAAACAAATATTGCGTAGTCTATATAAGATGTTATATCAGATTTAGTTTAGTAGCTACTTGTTAAAAGTTTCAAAAGTTAACACAGTGGGAAAAAAGTGGACAAGTACTTAATTTGTTTAAACAATTATTATTATATCCAAATCAAATTTTAGATTTCATATTTTAATTTGTTTAAACAATTATACGTATATCCAAATCAAATTTTAAATTTCAAATTTATTTATATGTATTTTTTTCGTTTATGTGAGGTCTTCGAGTACACTATTGGCATTTCTATTTCTATTTATATGTCATCTTTCATTGTTGGATAGGGATGAGCATTATTCGGGTTTGGACTAAGAACCGAATCGAATAATAGATTTTGAAGTCTAATTTTGCTAATTTAACAAGTAGCCCAACTTTTGGCCCAACATTGAAATACAACAATTGTATGTATAAAATTATACATTTTAAATATAATTTAACCATAATTTCAACTTTTGGGTTTGGTCCAAACAATAAAAATAGCCCAACCGAACAAACCGAATAAATCAAATCGATTATATCGGTTCAGTTTCAGTTAAGGCTATTTTTTGTTCAATTTCTGTTTGGATTTCTTAGAATTTTGTTGGTGTTAAAGTTTTGTGTGCATATATTTGTGAGTAAATTTGGGGATTGGAAGTATGTAGGGATGTGTAGGTGCATAATATTTTGTTTATCTTCAGTAATTCCTAAATATCGGTTATGCAGTGTTGATTCAATTACTGTTATTTTGGAGATAAACTTTGGTTGTGTTGTTAATATATGTATGTTTGAAATTTGGACTTGCACCATGCCAGGGAAAAAAAATGTTTGACGTAACGTTGAGAGAGCGTGGTATATTATGGGTGTATGTGAGAGCAAATATTAAATGCTCATACATATAGGAACTTACCTATGGTCTTGAACCATAGCTTTAACCTAAGAATATATATATATATATTGTTGATAATTTTCCATAAGCTAGAGTTCCAGTTAATTAATTAGTTTTTTTAAAATTATTTCTCTAGGTTCTTTTAGCTCTTCGGACATGGACGTAGAACCAGCTTGTTCCTTCTCAGCTTCTCGATCCAAGCATGCTTACATTGCCACTGCGTATTTCAGTTCCTTATTTTATATGTATCTTGTGTGAATAGTATTTTTTGTCTTTGGATAGTTAGTCAATACTTTGCGTCCGAGTCAGATTCAGGTGACGACGACCGTCAGAGTTATCGAATATCTATAGTTACCGTTGTCTCATTCCCAGCGCTTCGGGGATTCATAGTTACTACATACCACAGTTTCCTTAAAGGGACAGCGGAGTCATCATAGTTATCGGAGTTCCCTATCAGATCTACGGCGCGTACTAGTGTTGTTCTCAAATTGTATATCACATAGGCGGTTACTCTAGCATTACCCCACCTTGAGCAGATGTATATACATATATTACGATATTGTTCTACACATGGCATGTATATTACATGTATATTATGTACCTTGACGTCTCTCTGAGGACCTGGTTTTCTTCCAGGCATAGGTGAGGACGATTATCCGGAGGAGCACGGACTGAGTGTTTATTCAAGAGCATGACTAGTGTGGTTTCTTCTAGGCATAGGTGAGGACGATTAACCGGAGGAGTACGGACCGGAAGTTTATTCAAGAGCATGACTAGTGTGGTTCTAGGTGGAGTCTATTAAATTGGAACACCCATCCAAGTGGGACTACCTAACCATTGCCACGTGGCTCGGTTCCAAACTTTTAGAACTCGAACGCGACACTCGCCAACCTCCATTGGGACCTCCCCCCGACCCCGTCCTCTCCCTCACCTCCCTCTCGCCGTCAACAACCGAACACAAGAAGAACATCTTCTTCCATGATTTAGATATGTGGTGTTTTGTATTGTATTTTTTTCGCATAGTAGAGAATTACCAAATAACTTTAAAATGAAAAAGCTTAGATTTCTCTAATCTGCTACATACCTGGTGATGGCTTGCGTGTGTGTCATTTTGCTCAAACACTTTGTTCTTTGTTCTTCTTACAGTTGATCGACTCTTCTTCACCAGCGAGAAGAAGTTGGCGGCGGGATGGGGAGCCGACCGAGTAATGCGGTTGGAGTCCCGGGACGGCCATGACCATGGGGAGGCGCTTCTTCAACCCGTCGCCACCGACGTCGAAACATCGCCGGGAAATTCCTGGAAGCCAGAACTAGGAGGTTCGTGTGCAACCACGGCATCGTCGTGGTGATCGGTGAAGAATTCTTTCGGGATCGGGAGGATTTGGTTGGGGGAATAAAAATGAGGGTTTTGAAGAAGAAATTTGGGGAAAATTAATTGGTACTGGAGAATTTCTCGTTAGAATTTGGAAATTTGCCTTACGGGTTGTTGTTTGAGAAATTTTGAGTAGCACTCCCACTTGCTTTACCCATATTTACCCAATTAATATAATGTAATGTAAGTCAACCTCCACTTTTGACGGAAACCATCCTTAGCGGACGCTCAATCCCATTGACCAAAAACTTTTGACGAAAATACTCTCGTCTTCTCCCTCCCCAAACCCTAATCCCTCTTTCACCACCACCGCTCCCCCACCGCCCACGCTCCGGTGCCCTCGTGCCCGCAGCCGCTGCCCCTGTCCGCTGCTGCCGCATTCTCCCACGAACACCGCGCCAGCAGCTGCTGCCACCGCCATCATCGCTTGCGGTCGTTGCTGCCGCATCCGGGTGGGGAGGAGGGGGGGAGGGGCGGCAGCGGACGACGGTGTTGGCGGTGATGGTGAAGGTTTGAGGAGGAGGGGGCAGCCGCGGCGGGCGGGGGTTTGGAGGAGGAGGGGGCTCCTTGGCGCGGGGGGTGGGGCATGCGGCAGCCGGCGCGGGGGGAGAGGAGTGTGCTTGGGAAGGGGGAGGTTTCGTAGGGATGGTGGTGGTGATGATGAAGGTGAAGGTGAAGGTGAAGGTGGTGGTAATGATGGTGGTGGTGCGACGGGGCGGGGACGCGGCAGCGGAGCGGGAGCGCGGGAGGGATTAGGATTTGGATTTGGGTTTGGGGAGGAAGAAGACGGGGGTATTTTCGTCCAAAATTATTGGTCAAATGCGTTGACCGTCAATATTGGACGGTTTTCGTTAAAAGTGGAGGTGACTTACATTAAGGTAAAACACAGGGGTGCACGTTGAATATGGGTAACAAAAGTGGAATGCGACTCAAAAAATTTCTTATTTTTTGTCAGGTCAACTACACAAACTCAAAATAGTAAGTTGCAATAGAATAATGATACAGCAGCGAAAAAGAAAGAAAAAAAACTAATGATACACTGAATTTTTCTATTTAGATTCTTAATTTCTTAAAAACTACAATCAAGGATGAGATGTATGTAATCTAACAATTTGTAGTGGATGAGTTTGAAAATTTAGGAACTCGTGAGTTCCTCTAATATGTTTGATTTTGTTCGTTGTTGACGGCGTTGGATTCTTCTCTAAATATTTGGTCATTTGGAACACTTAGGTGACGGAAATTATTTTCTAACGGAAGAAAAAACCTCTGAAGAACATAAGCACAACAGAGGTTTTTCTAAATTCGCTAAACGATAAAGTTTTTTTTTGGTATTTACTCTAATTGTTACTACAAAATTGTGTAGTAATATTATTTTGAGAAAAAAGAGTGAACTCATAGAACTATGAAGGGGAATTAGAGGATGAATATAGAGGAATAAATCTCTCTCCTTGTGATCTAAAAAATGAATATAATTTGTATTAAATCTACTATTAGCGTTTTTCTAATTGTTAGTCGATCCTACTGGACTCAATATCAAAGCTGATCCGAACCAACTTGTAATTATCTGACATGATCAAACTTGGACTCGAACCGATCAGACCTGAATCTAAATCCAATCAGACATGCTTCGAACCCAACCTAGACCATCTAATTGACATGGACACAAAAATAACTTAACGAGAACACAAAAGAAAGTTACCATTTATCCACACTTTTATTTTGGTAGGTTGGATTTGAGATTTCTTCTATTAGACCATCTCCAATGGGGATTTCTATCTTTCCTATTTCTATGGAAGAAATCCACTTTAGAAAAAACTTCTCCCAATGGTAATTTCTGTCACCATTTCTATCCTAGGTGGCAATGATGTAGGATGTAAATTTTCTAAGAGGGTTTCTACATGTAGAAACTCTCATAGAAATTCTCCTATCTCTCATGACAATTATTATTGGGTTCCACACCATTAAATTGGTCCTTTTACTATGTGACACATAGGATAGAAATAGAGAACCATTGGAGAGCATTTTTTGTATGTGTACAATTTCTATGTAGAAACTCTTCCAACTAGGATAGAAATCTCCTAAAAGTACAATGCCGAGTCGGATAAGAACTCAATTTTAGAAATCACCGTTGGAGATGGTCTTAGGGCCTGTTTGATTGTTTGCAGCTAGCCATAAAAGTGAGTCCCTGACAAAAAGTGTTATACGATCTACCAAATTTATTGTTTGGTTCCAAAGTATAATTTAGTAAGGAACTTAAAGATATCAATAAAACCAGTTCATCTCATGGAATTTGCGAAGAAATAAGACTTAAAACATCCCTTTAATTTGTTTACAGACGGAAGTTGAAGGGAGAGATGAGATACTCTTTAAGTTTTTTTTTTGTAAAAAAATAGAAACAAAATCAGGAAAAAGTCAGAAAAAAAATAGGGAAAAATAATTTTTGAGACATGATCGAGAGAGAGAGAGAGAGAGAATCGACGCAAAGGTAACAATAGATGATACAGCAGTGGCAGCGACGCTCCAAGCCTCGTGGATCTATAGCTTGAGGTCGCCATGGAAGCGTTGCCGCTTATACGTCCTCTTTGGCGACAGGAGCGGCCCGGAGGAGGGGCAAACAGGACTTGCGCCCTGGGTCCCAAATCCCAAGGGGCCCCAATTTTTTTTAAAAGTTAGTAATAATAATAAGTAATAAAATATTGTTACTCTGATTTCTTTCAAAGTTCAAGGTCGGAAGAAAATCATTTAGCAATTCAACAAATAGGACATAGCGCATAGGAATTGGATAGTCGTCCGACTCTTCAATTTCAAAGAATTTTTCCATCACTTCAGATCTCCTTTTATATTTCAGAGGGAAAAAAGTTCTTCACGTCGCTCTGATTCCAGATGACAAGCAATAAGTGTTTTTTTTTTTTTTTTCATTTTAATTCTCTCTTCGTTCTCTCTTTTGCTTATAATTGAAATACAAAATTTTAATTTTCTTCAATTTCTTCTCCTAGAATCCTTCACAAGGATTCCAGGAAGTAAGACTACACAAAGAAGGCCACGGCGGCAGACAAGCTTCTCTCTCTCTCTCTCTGGCCTCTGCTTGAGCCTTAACCGAAGAGGAGACGAAAATGTGAGATAGAGGTATCAATGTGAACATGATATTTTAGCAAGACTTTCATTTTGAGAATTGAAATATTTTGTAACTTTTGTTCCTCATGATGTTGGCTTTATTATGTTTTTTTAGTTCCCTATGTCATTGATGATTGAGGACAATCCTCTTTGCCTCCATCTTTTCAATGATGGGTTCTATTGATGTAGTTTATTTTTTCGAAAGTTTCAACTTCTATTTACATATAATCTACTTTGTACAGACACAAGCACAAATTAAAAATTTTGCATCTTTTAAAAATTAGGATACATATTGTTTGTAGTATAGATCTTCGTTCTTCCTTCGTAATATCTATATTTATGCACATTTTCATAGTAACTAAGTTTCAATCAGCTTCTGTAGTATATTTAGCTCACTACGTGTTGTGAGTTATAGTTGATCCCACGTTGGTGTTGAATACCGATGAGCCGATGACAATGAGGCTTTTCGTTTATCTTTGTACTTAAGATTTCACACTTAAAATTATAGGTTCCTAGTGTTGAATATCTTTTCGTAAATATTTGCACTTAAGATTTCACAATGATTTCATTTTCAAACTGAAATATTTTGTAACTTTTGTTCCTCTTGTAACTTTTGTTCCTCCTGATTTTGGCTTTTTTTATGTTTCTTGAATTTCTCTGTTGTTGATAAATTAGGCAAACAAACCCATATATCTCAATCCTAGTATTGAAAAAACATAAACACGAAATGTTAAATAACATATTGCATCAGAATTTTTTAACTACAGAAGTAGTATTGCCATTTGCCAAGAAATATTCCTGATACAAAATTTAAAGTTAGCTGGCATAATCAGGCCCCAGGCCAAAAGAGTTCGCTTTGGTTTATTGTATCATGCAAAAAAAAAAAAATTGATACTTTATTTTCAATATATTTTTGAAGAAGGGGCATCAATTTGTATTTAGTCCTGGGCATCAAAATGTTCCGGGCCGGCCCTGTTTGGCGAGTAGGCGGACACTATGTACTCGTCATTAACAAGGTGAAAAGAAGGTGCAGTAAACAAAGAGGAAATGGAGGTGGATGAGACGAACATGAGCATGAGGTGACAGAAAGAAGCTATTGCTCTTCTTTGAAGAAAATAGAAGAGAAAGAGTAGGGATATTTTATACAGAAAATTTGTTGTACAAATAAAAAATTAACAAAAATTTGCTGTAGGATATGATATATCGGATATTATCTAAAACAATACGTTCCGACAGACTGTTTGGCGGAAAATGAGTATGCTCAAATTCCGCCAAACGGTTTGTCAGAAAATGAGCAGCAGCTCAAATTCCGACACACTGTGTGGCTGAAAATTGGTTGGGTGGGTTGGTTGGGTTGGAGTTGGTTTGGTTTTTTGTTGTTGGAGTTGGTTTGGTTTTTATTGGTTTTATGGTTTACTTGAGTGTGATGGTGGTTCATTTTGGTTGGTTTTTTACGGTTTGGTTTATGTTTGTTTGTTGGGTTGAGGTGGGCTATCTTTTAAACAATTGTAAGATTCTTTCAACATTACAATTCTCAACGTTACAATTTCAACGTTCCAATTCCAACGGCTATATTAAACCACAACTATGTATAAGTATCAAAGCAAGCAACCTCTTCTCTAAATTTTTTTCATTTCCTTTAAAATCCCCCTCATTCAGTAAGAAGCTCATCTTAGATTTTCTCATTCACTTCACAATATCTCTCATTCAGTAAGAAGCTCATTAAGTCTAGTTCGTTGAAAGCTGAAGCTCCTCTCCTCCTACCTCCATTTGAAAGTTCAGTTTTCAGCATGGATCAAAATCTAACAATACTATGCTCGCTTGGAGGTGTACTTAATGGGTTAGCTTATTAAAGAGGTTTAACTCAAGTTTTTTTAGTTGATCGAAATATTTCGTTTCTTAGTTTACATAAGCTAATTATTGATCAATTTTTTATCGATTACGAATTTATATTAGTACATATTTTCGTATCTAATTGTATAAATGTAGATAGTGAACAAGCATGAAAATTTATTCTTCAAGTGAATGATAAATCACCGTATATTAATATCTATGTCACTCCGCCCCCATCAAGAAATAATAATGTAAGTAATATGCCTGCTTGTAATGTAAATTTTAACGTTGGTCCTAGTTCTTCTCACCAAGTTATTTCATTTACTGAAAAGAACATATAGTAGATGATGGTAATAACGATGATGAAAATAGTGATGATCTAATTAAAAATTTAGATGATGAATTTGATGATTCTGTTGATAGCCTTAGCACTCCTGAATTATTTATTGGAAAATAATTTGATAATCGTTCTAAATTTAGAAGTTTTATTAGTGATATAGCAATTAAAGATAATTTTACTTGTTCAGCTACTTTAGATAATGCTACTGGGATTATATATAAATGTAATAGTTCAAATTATCATTGGAGAGTATACGCTAAAGCCATTGGTAGAGGCAATTTTTTCTATTGCTACACTAGAAAATATTCATTCTTGTTTAGGTGGACTTACAACTGGTTGTCATCCATTTAGGGGTGAGCATATAACGGTTGAAAACCAAAAATCGAACCGAACCGAACCTAAATATCACAAACGGTTCGGTTTTTTCGGTTTTCGGTTCGGTTTTCGGTTTGAAAATTTGAAAATTTAAAATAACGGTTCGGTTTTCGGTTCTTGGTCCGGATAACCGAACCGAAAACCGATTTAGTTATAATAATTTATCAAACTATCATCAATCTACATATACTAATGTTTCGTAAACCCTAACTAAGCGCACTCTCCTCTCCTATTCTCTATCGGTATTTCTTTGAGCACTCTCTCTCTCTCTACCCTCAATTTATATATACTAATATTTTTCACACTATGTAATATAATAATTCATAAATACAATAAAACCATATTTTTAAAATAAATTATTATTTAAATATGCTCATTTTGTTAAAAATTTTGAAGATCCGACACATTGGCCCATGAAACCGAACCGATCGAAAACCGAACCGTATTAATTCGGTTCGGTTTTGTTCGGTTTTCATAAAAACGGTTCGGTTTTCGGTTTTGAGAAATACGGCTTACGGTTATTTCGGTTTTCATATATACGGTTCGGTTTGAACCGAACCGAACCGTTGCTCACCCCTACATCCATTAGCTATTACTGTATGGGTTAAAAATCATATTATTGATAAAATTCGAGATAATCAGTCGTATAGTCTATCACATGTTGTAAAAGATATATTTAGGGAACATCGAATATATATTAAATACTGTAAGGCTTGGAAAGCTCTATCTGAAATAAATGATAGTTATATTAATGCATATAGTAGTCTCGAAGAGTATGGTCTTAGAATTATTGAGACAAATACAGGTAGCTAATATTTTATGAAGATTACAGAAAATAATAGGTTTGAAAGAATTTTTATTTGTTTCAAGGCATGCATCGATGAATTTCTAAGGGGATGTTTACCTGTGATTAGTATTGATGCTACTTTTCTTTCTTTTAAATATAGAGGTATTCTATTTATTGCTTGTGCTCATGATCCTAACTATCAACTATATCCAATTGCTTATGTTGTTGCTAAGAGTGAAAAAACTGATTCTTGGACTTGGTTTTTAAACGGTTTAAGAATATCTTTTGAAAGATATTTTGATGCATAGAATACAATTTCTTTTATATCGGATAAATAGAAAGGATTGATAAATGCCATGCGCGCTATTTTTTTAGAATCGCCTCATTCTTTTTGTATTCAACATTTAAAAAAAAATCGGTATATAGATCAAAGCATTTTCAACATAGCTTGGACTATCTTGCAAGATATTATAACGAAACAGATGCAAATAATTGCTTGGAAATAATTAAAGCTGAAAACGTAGATATTTACAATTGGCTTGTTGGAGTAAATGATGAAAATCGTATTTTCTCACACTGGATTACAACTTATTCTCCTTGTCCAAGACTAGATATTAACACGTCAAATCTTGTTGAATTTTTCAATAACTGGATTAAAAATCTTCGTGATAAACCATTAACAACACTACTTGATGGTATTCGAGCCAAAATTATAACACTTCAGGACAAGAACAAACAACAAACTGAAAAATCTTGAAACAAATTTTTGTCCGAAGATGTTAAAAACGATGGCTCGTATCACAAAAGAAAATCATCAGCTGAAAATGTTACGTATAGTAGGTCATTTGAATTTGAAATATTAGATCGTAAAACAAATAGAACATATGTTATTCGTTTGAATGAAAACTATTGTTCATGTTTAAAGTAGTATCATACTTTTCTTCCATGTGTACATGCATGTAATTGTTGCAATATTAGGATTGAGCATTATTATCCAGCTATATTTTCAAAGGAAGCATTAGAAAGTGTCTATGAGCCGCACTTGGAACCAATTTCAGTCCCTCACAACATCAAAGTGCATTGGTTAGAGGCGGAGTACCAGATGTACGACGCAAAGCCGGAAGACCAAAGAAGAACCGTATTATGGCGAAGGATCAATCTTCAAGAGATCTCCGATACAGTAATTGCAATAGTTTAAGACACAATAGAAGGAGTTGTACAAATTAACCAAGAGAATGAATAGGAAACATCATGTGAAGTAACTGTAATAGTTTGTCAAAGAAATGTGACTTTTATATAAATGAAAACAAAACATCATACAAGTACAAAATATTCATCTGTCTTCCTTGTCTGTCTAATTTTCAATAGTCTGGACGATCAACTTCTCTGAAATTGAGTCCGGCTCTCCTTCGCATCGTATTCTCTTGGGACGCATCACCACCTTCGTCTTGTGTGGGTGCTGCTGCTGATGGAGTTGTTAGTATCTGTGTATAATAATTTTCATCCAGACCATAGCTTTGAAACCATATATAATTTATGTGCATAAATATTAACCATAAATGTAATACTTATCTGTTCCTCATCAACTGAGATTTTTTCGTCACCAATACGATCTATGTGCATAAAATTCTGACGAAGCCATGTATACGACACTAAGCCTTTGTCTTTCAATTTTGGTGCCTTCATACCTAGGTACTCCATGATCGCTGTCTCAGCGAAAAATGACTCATCAAATATTATAGGTTCACATGTAATAGGTAGATCTAAAATATTTGCAACATCTTTAAGGACAATAGTCATTTCTATAAAAGGTAGCTGGAACGTATTTCGTCCGGGCTACCAGCGCTCTACTAGACTGAGGATCAAGTCTCTATCGTGACGTAAAAAACGTATTTGATCAAGGTACTGAAACAAAATACGTGCAATAAAGCTTCTTGGTCACTAGTCAACTTCCAAAAACCAAGTTGGCCCTCACGACGCCATGTATTGTGTTCTCGACACCGCACTTCCCTTTTATAATCACATAGCTATATATAAAACATACGAACTATGTTATTACTAAACCTATAAAATATAAATTTTATTGACTAACATAATTAAATTTTAATATACCTCTCCAGTAAATATCAGACTACAAATGTGCGACTCGTGCTGCTGCTTAATCAATTATGTAGTTGCCCCCCTGGTATATGACCATCGTTTTGGCTAGCCATCTATAAAAAGATGGTTGTCAAAACACATATTTAAATAGTCATGAATATGATCTACATTAGGATCAAGATTAAGGTTTACATTAGTTTAGGGTTAAGATTATATCGAGCCGAGATTTTGAATACGATTAGGATAAAGGTTAATGGTAGGATTAGTTTGGATTTATATTAGGGTAAGGGTTTGGATTAGGTTAGGATTTAGTTTACGAGTTAGGGTTAGGGGGTTAAGGTTATTAGTAAACTTTTTAATATGATTAGGAAAAGGTTAAGAGTGGGATATATTAGGGTTTGGGTTTATATTAGGGTTAAGGTTTGGATTAGGTTAGGGTTTAGTTACGGGTTAGGAAGAGGGTTAGGGTTGGGGTCTAAATTAGGTTTAAGTTAGGGTTGGGGTCTAGATTAGGTTCAAGATTAGTCTTAGGATACAATTTTTTGGGTTAGGGATGAGCATTAGTGTTTGTGTAATAAATATAATTAAAAAAATTAGTCTAACCATAAACACTTCACTCCTTCTTCTTAGAATATGAGTAATCTATTCTACTATATAATGTGAAAATTTGGTGGTGAAACTTTTGAATTCCTAAAATACCCTTAAATATTTTATAAACATTATGTTATTATGTCAACTTACATGTCATTTATGTTTAAGAGTCAAAACAATAAAGTTTGTATGCAAGTTTTCTTTTTCCATATATACAACTTTTCATGTTCCAATGGTAATAAACTTTTCTATCCTTACCATTTTTCACAGATTATTATTATTAATAGAAAATTAAAGAAAACAAAATTTGTACTTTGAATCTCTTGGCATTGTAAAAAGAAAAAACACACACGCACGTAAATAATCATCTGAAAAAGTCGAAAAGACGACAACTGATCTTATGATATTCTAATTAAAATACGTGTAAAGCACGTACATGTAGACTAGTAAATATAATTAAAAAAATTAAACTAACCATTACTTCTTCTTCTTCTTCTTCTTCCTCCTCCTCCTCCTCTTCTTCTTCTTCTTCTTCTTCTTCTTCTCTTCTTCTTCTTCTTCTCGGTTTGCTCCTCATGCACATCACAGCTTAACACCCCTCAACTTTTAACTCCCCACCTCCCACCCAACCACCAACTCACCAACCCCTATTAAACCGTCTTTACTCCGAACCAACCCAACCCGTGCACCCCCCGACCGGCTATGTCAAATTTTCGACAAACCATATGTCGAAATTTGGAGTCATGCCCAAATTCCGACAGACCGTGTCAAAATTTGGGCATGACTCCAAATTCCGACAGATGGTCTGTCGTACTCTATCGTAAATCCAAATTTTTAAAACATATATCGTTTTTACTAATTTTTAAGAATTTTCTTATCCTACAGTAAATTTTCTGTATTTTATAGCATACTTCAATTTTTTTTGGAAATAGTGTAAATATTAGTTTTGGATTGTCACATTTATATTGGCACACAATGGTACACTCAAAATAACACACTAAATTCATGCTCCAAATTAACCTTCTTTTTTTTCCTTCTCTTTTTTCATTAATTTTTTCTTCATTTTTTGTCCTCTTGGTAGGCTTAGTTGGGTTATTATTCACGAGATAGGACGTACTCCAAATTTCGAGAGCCTTTTGACTTTCTAGCATTTTCAAGTATGGACAAGGGCTGCTGCAGTTCCCAACTGCTATAATTTTTACTAAAGTAAAAATGCACTTCAAACCACTCCCAGTCTCCCATTGTCGATTCTCTAATGATCTATTAATTTTTTGGGACTGAAAAAAGCTCTTGGGAAAGGAAACATAAAGTTGGAAAGGAAAAAAAAAAAAAGAAAAGTAAAAGAAACTGTTGTTTTCTTACCACCTCTCTCTTCCATCCCTTAGAGCATCTCCAACCCTATTGTGACTTTGGAAAAAAGTTGTTGCCACATATGAATGACAAAATTTTATTCAAAAGTTCTTCTCCAATGCAATTGTGAAGCTTATGTGGCAAAAATTAAAGAAGACATTGTGAAGTTGATTGTCTTGTTCTAGACAATGCACTTGACAATGTCTTCTCTTCCATGTCATCAATTATGAATAAAAAATATTAGAAAAAAGAAAGAAGATGAGTATTTGTCTTAAAAGTTGCCTTGGAAGCTGGAATTTTTTTTTTTTATTGTCTTATCAATACTTTTGCATTGGAGAGAGTTTTTCTATTTCATTGTCTTTTGAAATATAATTTTGCCACATAAACAAGACATTGTCTTGTGGCTCATGCTACATAGGAGCCACCTAAGACTCACAACACTTAACAAGACAATAGGGTTGGAGATGCTCTTACACATGAATCCCATCTCCCCTCTCACCCCTCTTGCTATATGGACTCCACCCGACCCCACCACTGTTCTCCTCCTCTAATTGAAGTCCGACAAGTGACGGTTGTAAGGCAATGATAAACATTTGATTGTAGGCAACTAGGCATAACAAAGTTCAGGATACAATCCAAATATTAAAAATTATGTCTAAAAAATAAAAACTAACATAAAGTTGAAAAAAATACATATTTCAAGCAACAAAAGAGAGATTACGAGCTGTAAAAATAATTCTCTTTTTCCCGCTCTCGAAATGAGCTCTTCTCCTTCCCCAAACTCAAACCCTAGCTCGAATAATCAATGGCGATTCACCTGGGAAACCCTAACCCACGTCCCGACGCTCCGCCTCTACCTATTCAAGCCCGACACCAACCCCTCCGCCCGGTGCCGCGACGTCAAGGCCTCCCTCCAGCCGTCGCAGAGATCCCTCCTCGTCACTTGGACCGAAGGCGACGGCGGCGGAGATTCCTCGGTTAGGGTTCCAGTCCCTAGGGTTCTCATCGATCCCGATGGCTCCGTCGACGTCAACGCGAGGGACGATCACATCGAGGTCAAGCTGGTGCTGGTTCTTCCGGTGGACCATCCGATCGTGCTGGATCTCCGTGGCGTTCTCGGTTCTGGCGAGGTTCGGGATCGGTTGGCTCCGCTCTCGCTGGGTTCCGGTGAGCTTGCTCTCTTTTCGGTTGAAATTTTGGTCTATTTTGGTTTGGTCCGTGGATGGAATTTAGGGTTTAAACAAGAACACAGAAAAGTGCCCCCAATTTATGTGTAACTAAAGCCTAGGAAACTCGGGCACTCAAAACACCAGTATCGTGCTACTCTTGGACTGGACACGACACACACTCCAAAATACAATAGGGCACGCCAGAATGTGTATCAGCCGTTTTGCCCGTGTCCTTGTGTCATGTGACTCGTGTTGTATTTGTGTGCTTGTGCAGAGGAAAGTTGCCCTTTGTTTTTTGTTGGAAACTGAGAGTATTTTGACCAGTGTTTGCAAGGGGAGGTAATTATTCGGTTGAATTATGATTGTGATGAGATAGAACTTACGGTAGAACTCATAGAAGTTAATTGTGTAGATTTTTGTATAAGAAGCAGATTGCGGTTAATATGAAATTTAGAGAGAAGTCTTAGTTTATTTATGCGAATAAAATATGAAAACCCTTGGTACATTTATAGGAGCAAATCATGACGATGTGGGACAAAAGTGACATAGCAATTATAGTTAGTTGAGAAGTATCACCCCTAGGAACTAAAAATAGAAGCCCAGAAGGACAGCAAGAAACATATTCTGAGTATAGTTAAAAAAATGCATCAAGGTTAGTAGCATATTGCATGTAGAGTAAGAAAAGTACCAATAATTATAAACTTGAGTATTTGGATCTTCTTGTTAACCAGTTTAAAGTTTTGAATTGCCTTTCTAAATGGGTTCTTTCCTTCTATGGTTTGGTGTATGTCATTAACTTCAAAATCTAGTTGTATGCTATAGATGATGCTTAAATTAACAGGAGGCTCCATTTTAAAGCACACTTCAAGTTTAAATTCACATATTTTGTTTTCCCGTTTGTAAGGAAAGTTTCCTAAATTGACGAAAATGATATTTTTGCTTCGTTTCTCTGCAGAAATAATGCCAAATTTCATTTCTCCTGATTTTATTTACGTTATTATCGCACATATTTAAGAGTAGGGACAACCTCATTGGTAGGTTATAACTTTATATCAACCAGCAGTGATAGATAGATTGGGTTCTGATTCTCAATTTTATGGTTAATCTTGCTTTAGTAAAGACTATATACCAATTTTCATTTAAGCTGAGCTTAATAAGTTTGCTGATTTCTATATATTGAGACAAATATAAGAGTGTATACAACTTACCTTCATCATTTAGCTTTATGTTCAATTTTCTGTTTTTTCCTTCATATATATTTTGTGCACTTGTAAAATACAGAGTTGAAGAATCTATCTTCTGGAGGTGTGCATTTTGTATGCAAGACCTGCTCAACAAGGTTAACAAGACAACCTCTCAGGTGAAGTAAATTTGAAATATCTGTAACACTTACTATAATCATTCTTAATTGCTAGTTTCTATCACAAGATGTCCTGTAATTGTTTCTATTTATAGGATGCGGTATCGCAAATATCTAACTTTTGCACTTGCTTACTTTGACAGTCTGTTATATTGGTACTCTTTTTTATATGCAATTTATATTTTAAAAAAAACTTCCGGTGATCTCATCAGTATAAACCACTTCTTGAAGCCTTTATTTTACAAACTAGACCGGAGAAAGATTGTTTGCTGTATTTGCAGATAAGAGAGGTTTCTTTGCATTCCTAAAGCAGTGGCATAGAAGCTTGTTACTATGCCTACATGCTGGAAGAAGTTTCGCTTTCATGCACAAAGTGTTGGCTCATGCATAGTTTAATATTCACAGATTATTCAAAAAAATTGAAAATGATTCTTGACCAGAGAAGAGAACAATAATATTTGACTAATTATTTATTAAATCACGAATTATTTCCTACTTGTAGATTAGGCATAGACAACTCATACTTCATGTACTTTTACTTAAATATTTAAACAGAGAAGAACAAAGTGTTAGCTTTTATCTACTATCTTATCCTAACTATTTATAGACATCAGCTGAATTTCCAGCTCCCCAAACTCCGAACTATTCCTGGACCCAGAACTTGTGAATATGTTCTCATGTAAACCTTTGCAGTTAAACCATTGCTTTAGGGAGTAAAGAGATCTAAGTGAAGAAATTTAAAGGTAATAATGCATTCTTGGGTCTGGCTATTTTGTTGTTGTATGGAGGATGAGGAGATTTATTTTCTTTCATTTTGGCAAATCATCATCATCAAAGCTTCTCCCATCATAATGGGGTTGGCTATGGAGCATAAAAAGCTCCACGAAAGATTTGACAAAGCTTTTATGGCCTGTCAACCTGACATCTACCCTCTATATTGGTGCCAATTTCCTAGCCAATGTAACTATGGGCATGAGAGGGTCATGCCATATAACCTGCATTGGAAGTTGCTAGGTAGGTAGACCTACCTTTTGGATATGAAGTTTAAGCTCATGCAACCAAGGAGCACCCTCCAAGTTTCTGTAGACTACAAAATCTAGGTGAAGAGGTAACATGATACAATATGTTATTGGAAAGTGCATTAATCTCTATAGGACATTAAGCCAAAAAATGAAGTATTGACAATCCCAGAATATATTAATATAAACAAGAAACAAAATATAACCGATGGAGAGAATCTTATTCAAGGATCTACATCGGCAATGGAAAAAATCACATGAGGAACATAGAAGATATGACACACAGGAGTGGTTGCACATGCATTAGGATTCATGATCCATGACTTAACATTACATGCTCATCAATTAAGAAGATCAAATCATAAGCATAAAGTGGAGTACAGGATAGGAAACATTTAAAACACCATAAATTAAGAACGAAATAATTGATAAAACATTGAAATGTTCAGCATTTTATCAATACCTGGAACAGTATGCCTGCAAATTCAAGATTTAAATAAATGAGAAAGCCAGGTATGCATGTCATTAGCAGATCCAAAGGTCTTGCAGATCGATAACTTACCATGAGAAATGCATTCTTCACTAAGCAAGCTTTCTAGAAAATTAAGACTGCTTCCAAATTTGTAAGTAATGCCCATTCTCAGAGATTTCATTGGAGTTACAACATCCAGGTAGTGATCTTCTTCTTTCTACCATGTTGTTGTAAGGTTGAATGTGATGCAGCAGTAATATTCTTGTTAATATATGATCATTCCATGTGTGTGTGTGTTGGGGGGGGGGGGGGGGGGGGGGATGATGGCCTTACACTTACCCTTTTGTGTTTTAACTTTATCATTGTTTATGATTCTGCTAGTAATTTTATTTGAAAGATTTTGTTAGATCTCATTTCAAAGTGGATGTTGGAAAGAGGGTCACTTGGATTGTTAGATCTCATTACAGGGCAAGATCCATCATAAGTTTCACTTATTTGCACTTTATGGAAAGAGGGTCACTTGTAATATCTGCTGTTTAGTTGAAGAAGATAAATTGCTTCACATCCCTTTTTTCCTCATTCAACAAGGATATGCTTGCTCTTACTTTCGTTGAACTAGTTTTTAGATCTGGGTGCTGGATTTAACATGTTCAACTATAACAAATTATTTAGTTGGAACTATTTTATCTACTGACTGATAGTTGATTCCTGTGAATTTGGGATTTTACCAGAAAAATAACTGAGCAAGCTTTTCCTTTGCAGATGCTTTGTAGAATTGCCATCGGTTAATTGGCGAGAGGCTGCTGACAATTGGTTTGGGGCTTGTTGTTGTTCCTTTGGAGGTATAAGTGAGAAATTAGTGTCCAAGTATGTCAGGAGTTACGCTTGCATTGAGGGAACATGTCTTCTAGATACTGCTTCAGTTATTGTCTGCAAGGATGACCTTGAGGGATCTCCTTTCCCACATTGCTGTGATGCACAGTCATGCTACAAAACTGATTTAGAGCTTAATGGTAATCCATTCGATGCTAACGAAGAAAGTTCCAGGAGTGTGATTGCAGATATTTCTCATTTTTCTCCAACTTCAAGTTGTGCTCCACATAGTGTTAGAACATCAACCAAATGTGACGAGCATACAAATTCTATGGCTCAACTTAGCTTGAATGAGCCACATAGTGCCATCAGTCTGGATTCCTCAAAATCAAACCCGTGTTCTGCAAACTTTGAGAAGCCTTTTTCAGATCCAGCAGATGGTCTATGGGAAGACAATTGCCATTGTTGTATTGATGAAGCGGATTATTTGATGCCTGCAAAGGACCAGCAACCACACGTGGGGCCTGAGAAGGTTCAGAAAGGACTTGATGATTGTTATCTTGGAAGTGGTTTTATGTCTAGAACTTTGAACCTTTCTGATGACGTTGAGTGGGTCCAGTTTTTATGTAGACATTGCTCGTCTACCCTTGGGTCATATCCATCTTCTAAGACAGCAAATGGTCCACTGGATAATGGGGTTCGGCTATTTAAGTGCTATATATCCACAGATTTTCCTGCTGGTGGGAGTCATGACTTATTCAGGTAAATAGTAGATTTTGAAATTCTACTCTCTCAATGTTGAAATCGATTTGTGTGCTTGCGATATATTTATTGGCTATAGAATTGTTGCATCCCATCAAACATGTTGGCTTTGGAGCACACGCTCAAACCAAGAAGGCACCATCAGAGTTGACCTAAATTTGACAACCAATTGTCATCATGTGTCAACTGCCCTGTTGCAAATTACTGACACTAGACAAAACTATGAGCAAGAGAGGATCATAAAACCGAGGGTTCATACCATAGAACCTAGAAGGCCAGTTATGTGGTTGGGCTTCCTAAATGTTTTACCTTATGTGATGCATTGGGAGCAACCCCCAAAAATTTGTATATTCTACGAAAGCGTCTACAGGAGGGAAAACTTGCAAGATTTGTTATAGGAAATACCTCTTAGCGAAGTACATCCTCTGGGTGAAGTTAAATAGTGTCAATATATAGTGGTAGGTCAACATAATCGATCCTGCTTCAAAATTTTCATTTCTTATGAATGACTGGTTTTTTCATATAACTTAATAGTATGTTGGACATCAACTATTAATGACGTGTAGATTAAATTCAGAATAGGACCATTTTCTGTACGATATTGGTGAGCGCTGTTTAATTTTGCTGTGTCAGAACAGCTACATGCACTTACATATCTTATTATGATTAGAGATCTCATTAGGCTTAGCAGATCGAGAGGTAACCTGTACCAATGCAGAGTTAAGTCTCCTAGTTGGTTGTTGGTGAGGGTGGTGGTCACTGCAGCACTCTTGTATGTGTTTCCACTGAGGATTATAAGATTCAAACTTAATTTGGTTCTGCATGAAGTTTGTCCTAGTTTTGGCTGCAGATGAAGATACAAGTGACCACAATTCCTTTTATTCTCCTCAAATATTGCTATTATTGTGAGGATAAATGGACGGGAACACACACATCCCTAGGAGAAATAACATATTGGAACTTTTTAGTTGAGAAACCTAAGCAGAAGTGTACTCATCAGAATCAACTTCTCACATAACTACTGCAAGTTCTATGGATAAGTGATGTAGGATAACTGCCATACCTTAGTGGATTTCATTTAGGAACAAAACATATTGGAAATTTATGGGTATTATAGTGGCAGTTGTGGAGGTTGTGGACTGAAGGAGGTTGAACTTGTGGAGACAAGTTTGGAGACTGATTATGGAAGCAACAGTAGAGCAGTGGTGGAGCTGACAATTGTGACTTTTGTGATGACTTCTGAGAAATGTTTTGGGTGAAGATATCGATAGCGTAAATAGACCTCCATCTACTTGATATGAATTTTTTTCTCTTTATACAATGATTCTCTCTTGTTGATCTGCCATGTTTTTACAATTATATAACCTTATAAAGGCGTGGGTGTTTATGATTTTCAGAATGATCACGACGAGAGAATAATTCTTGGTAGTCTTAAGGATTAGACTTTAAATAGGTTCTAACAAAAGACATTCAATCCAAACTAAAACTGCTAATCTATAGCAAATATGACTCCAAGCTGAAAGATAAGTTAAATCTACTTCAGGTAGAACGGAACTACTTATAAAGCAAATAAACTCTTATCTCTAATATAATTAGGATTAGGACTTCTAATACAGGTAGGAGAATACTAAATTATTGCAGTATCTGAAATAAACCTAAATAAAGTTGAACTAAAAACTGAAATGGAAGATTCTAAATATATGGTCCCCACAAATAAGTATGTAGTCAAGCTGGGCTGAGTGCTCTTATTATTATTTATCTGTAAGAGGTGGACACTGTGATGTAAATATTTCTGATAATGATCTCAACTGTTGTTTTAGAACAGGAAGTACACATTAGAGAGAATCTTTGTAAGTCTGTTGCTTGAAGGTGCAAAAGATGAACTTTCCTTCAGAATAGTACTAAGAGATTTGAAAACCAAATCTCCAATGCTGCAGATAGTACTCTTGAATACAGAATCGTGGTGCTCCAGTGGTAATTGCATGGAAAATGGATCTATTGAACCGCTGCCAGAAATAGACCTGCAACCTGTTGTGAAGTTGTTGTTTTCCGACTGTACTAGTGCCAAAGGAGACTCTTCTAGGTGGGCTTCCTTGCTTGGTATTTCGTTTCTACTTTATTTTAGTTATTCGAAGACAGTGCTTATTCTGAGATCTTTGGAAGACAGTTGTGATGTGATTTATGTAGGATGTAAGTTATTTGATGGTTTCACTATAAAATCCAAGATTAATTTTTTTTTTTTTTGTAGAAATCACTAGAGGGAATTTATTAGGAAGAAGACTTGGTGTAATTATTTGATTTTGGAATTCTTGAGAGTATACATGTGTACGCATGTTTACAATATAGTATATAACATGGAAGTTTCTTCCATTTCTTATGCATTTGATTCCAACTCACTCCACTCTGAATATGTTGCAGGATCAAGGATTGGTTAACCAGAACTCACACAGAGGAGGCTTACATGATGGCATTCCAAATAGAAGAGCTGACAGATTACTTGAAATCAGCTGTAAATAGACTGCCTACCTCGTGTTCTTATTTGCAAGGGATGTCTATATCGTACATGGAACGTTAACAGAAGCCACTAACATCAGAGTTAATCATCTCTTGGAAGGTAACACAGCACCAGCTATTATGAAACTTGTAGAAAATGATGCATTTAGTCATCAATCTACCAGTACTTGCTCTTTGTTTTCAAACTGTTAGGTCTCCTTCCCCATAGACATTGCAACTGGAACTCTTAAGTTCTCAAGTCCAAGCAACCAAGATTTGTTCCAGATGCCACATTAAGCTTGATTCTTTCGTAAACATTGGGCTTACTTCATGCTGTTGGGGCTGAAAACGTCTCACCTTGATTTCTGCGTCTTTTGCCCGATTCCTTTTTTTTTTTTTTTTTGTAAGGTGTTCAGCCAGGCATTTGAAAGTTGAAGTCAAGAACATGCCATCTTGCATGGGGATGAGGCTGTCTGGCAGTAAGAATTTTATTGTGGCTGTTACTTTTTTTTGCATTGTTGGCTAGTGAAGTTTTGAACCTCAAGGTTGATCCTGCTGTTAGTCTGTTAGAGCATGTCGAAGGAAATGGAAGGGATTGATGAACGTGATTCTAGCAAGATGCTTACAGCCACAAAACACAGAATTTTGTTTCAATGTATTTTCAATATGAACATGGGCAAGGTAATTTTTGAGTATCAAATTGGTAGTATTGGTATTGAGCAGCATGTTGTACATGAGGTCTTGGATATAACCAACCCTAGCTAGATGATGCAGATCAGAGTCGTGTGATCCTTTTTTTTTTTTTTTTTTTGGTAGCCATCATCTGTATAAGTTATAACTGTGTGGTTCTCTTTTAAAGTGCCTCTATTTTGCTGGCAAAAAAAATTGTCACATCTCAACTATATTTGATGACACTGTTGACAATGGCAGACATCCTGAAAATATATGGGAGTATCAAAAAATATACACAGATCGCCAGGAGTCATCAACTTTTCGAAGGCTGCATTTTCCATTTTCTTTCTCAGATCGACTGATCAGGGTCCATCCCAATCCAGGTTAAGAAAGACGAAGAATCAGGTATTTTCAAGAAGAAACAAGTTTTAATACAATATGCCTGTCAACATTTACTTACAAATTTAATCCATCATAGACGGTTCCTTGAGTGTTCTACAACAAACATTTTAGCGAATTTTGGAAATACAAAGAAAATGGGTTGAAATGGGAACACGATAAATGAAGGGCGAGTCCGTACCACTATATCTTCATAAACTCTGATATGATTATTAAAATTTTCACTAAAATATGATTATTAAAAAAATTTATGGATCAAAATGTTTGGGAATTAAGAAACATGACAAAGTAAGTATAGTTCAAATGAGAATGCTAAGATGGATAAATGGTAATACATTATAAGATTAAGTATCTGTATGAGAAGTTAGAGTAAGTTAGGTGGTGCTAATTGAGAATATGATGAGAAAAAAAATATACTTAGATGATTTGGACATTTGCAACACAAACCCATAGATCCATAGATGTCCTTGTAAGGGCGGAACGATAATATAGTAGTTAATGTAAGCTATGTAGCCGTTATGACTAGAGCTAGGCGAAGACTAACATGGTTTGAAGTGTTCAAAAAGGATATAGAGCTTGTTAGTAATTACATAAGACATGACCCTCAACAGAGCCGAATGGAACCAAATGATTTGCAAACATTTTTATTATGTTTATTATGGGATTCAATATATATATATATATATATATATATATATATATATATATATATATATATATATATATATATATATGTCCGGCGCTCGTAGCGCAAGTGGCACGAGGGGGGGGCTCTCGGCGGGGAGACCCGGGATCGAGCCCCCCCTCCCGCACTAGCCGGCTGGGTGGCGCTGCCACGGGCTAGTGCGCGGATGCCCGGACACCTAAAAAAAAAAAAAAAAAAAAAAAAAATATATATATATATATATATATATATATATATATATATATATATATATATATATATATATATATATCACAAATTCCATTAAATGTATCAAATTCCATTAGAAGTATTGATTTCAAGCATTTTGTATATGTGTCCGTTAAAAATGTAGTTCAAGCATATGACCGTAATTAATTGTACCAATCTATGTTACAGGGAGAATTTGAGTTTTTTGTGCTTAAGTGCCACAAATTAAGCTGTCCACGAACATATTAAACTAAAATACAAATGTAACATATTGCAACAATATAATAATTGTAAGAAATACCTCCACAAAACTTAAAATTAGGCAGAAGCTCCTTTGTGATGATCTCCATACCATAATGCTGAATAGGAAAAATAACATTTCAAAAAAAAAAAAAAATAGACTATAAGTGGGCGTTTGGTATGCGGTATTTTTTTTTTTTTATTCCTGGAAAAATTTAAGATGAGAATCTATTACCACGTTTGTTTGGCTTATAAAAAATTTATTTTCGGGAATTATAAATACCCGGGTAAATTTAAGATGAGAATCTATTACCATGGAAATTCTATCCTTTGAGAATAGGTGGGTATTTTTTTTTTTGCGCGGGCAAAAAAAATTGTCTAAATTTTCTTCTTCTTTTTTGATCAATTTTGATTAGTTTTGAACATTTTTTCTTTTTTTTTTTTGTCGTTTTTATCTTTTGTTGTCATTTTTGTCGTTTTACCAAATTTTTTTCGTTTTAAGCGATTTTTTTGTCGTTTTTATCCATTTTTGTCCTTTTTGTCGCTTTTTTTGTTAATTTTTTTTCGTTTTAAGCAATTTTTTGTTTTTTTTTGTATTTTTTGTATTTTTTTTTGTTGTTTTTACCGATTTTTAGTCGTTTTGTCGCTTTTTGGTCATTTTTACTGATTTTTTTTTCGTTTTGTCATTTTTGTCGCTTTTACCCTTTTTTTGTCGTTTTTGTTGCTTTTGGTTATTTTTTGTCGTTTTAACTGAATTTTTGTCCTTTTTTTGTCGTTTTTATCGATTATTTTTCTTTTTTGTCGCTTTTTGGTTTTTTTTCGTTTTAACCGATTTTTTTTTTTTGTCGTTTTAACCATTTTTTTGTTTTTTTTGTCGTTTTTGCCGCATTTTTGTTTTTTTGTCGTTTTTACCGATTTTATGTCGTTTTTTGTCGTGTTTTGGTTATTTTTGTCGTTTTTACCCTTTTTGTTATTTTTTGTCGTTTATACATTTTTTGTCGCTTTTTGGTCATTTTTGTCGTTTTAACCGATTTTTTGTCGTTTTTCATCGTTTTTGTCGTTTTTGTTATTTTGTCGTTTTTACTGATTTTTTGTCGTTTTTACCATTTTTTTTCGTTTTTACCGATTTTTTGTCGTTTTACCGGTTTTTTTTATATTTGTTCATTTTTTTCGTTATTATTATTTTTTATTTTTTTCTCGGGAATATTTATATTGTCACCAAACATGGGAATGTAATTTTTCAGAAAATTTAATTCCTTAAAATTCGATTCCAGAGAATATAGAATTCTCGGCTATACAGTATTCCGCATACCAAATGCCCTTTAAAGATTTGTCTTCCTTTGCAATTATTTGTACAAATAAACTACAAACCTACGATTTCCATGTGGTTCATGTAGAGAACATAAATGTGGCACCGAACTCACCATCTGAGCTTTGAATTTGGACCCTCCCATTAATTTTCTTTTCCACTCTAGCGAATAACAATAATTTAGAAAGGGATTGGTAGTACTCACTGTCCAATATTTATTAATGCACTCCATTAAATGAAGTGTTGGAATACAAATTGAAACACGAAGAAATGACAACTCCCTTGTTTTGCGCCATGTAATAATATTTGCTGGATTTGAAAATAGATGAACATCATGAACTCTTATTACGCCATGTAAAACCGGGATACCCACTCTTATTTATCCTTAAATTTTACAGTGATCACAGCCATTGAATTTTGTTTAAAATCATCTAATTTTAATCATTGATTTGAACCATTCTAATCTATAATTAAAATTAGATGACTTAAATAAGATCCAACGTTTATGAATATAGAGATACAAAAATAAAGTAACATAATATATATATATATATATATATATATATATATATATATATATATATATATATAGGAGATTTTTTGCATCCTCATGTTATTCACCGTTGGATGTTGTTTAAGTCGTATAATATTAACCGTTGATTTGAACTATTCAAATCAACGGTTAATATTAGATGACTTAAACAACATCTAACGGTTGTTAACATGGGGATGCAAAAAATGACCTCATTTTTTGCATCTCCAAGCATCCTCATGTTAACAACCGTTGGATGTGCTTTAAGTCATCTAATCTTAACCGTTGGTAAATCAATGGTTAAGATTAGATGACTTAAAGTACCATCCAACGGTGTGAGTAGGGGGATGCTTGGGGATGCAAAAAGTGCGGGGATGCCTATCCTTCCTCAATATATATATATATATATATATATGAGGAGTGATCCACATCACCTATTATGCATCCCATGTTTACAACTGTTGACAAAAATGAGATGTGAATCCCTCCTCATATATGAGTATATATATATATAAATAAAAAATAAAAAATAATATATATATATATATATATATATATATATATATATATATATATATATATATATATATTCTTTTTTTTAAACAGTCTCAAGTCAATGTTATCTAATACACACGGCTTTCTACGAAGCATTTATTTGAGTAATTTTATAACAAATTAAGGGTAGCAAGGACTCTCTGGATCGACTGCAGAAAAGATGTAGAGTTATGTACGTATAAAAGAGGACAGTGAATCCAAATGGCATACAACACATCGTGCAAAAAATTTTGTAAGTTATGCTGACCATCGGAAAAAAAAAAAAAAAAAAAAAGTTCATATAAGCAAAGTTATATAGCTAGAGAAGGTAGTATTGCATTTTAAGTTTCAAAATCGATGTTCTTTGACAAAATTAAGCTCCAATAAAGCTCATTACATTTTAGTTCCAAGATCAATTTTCTTCGACAAAATTAAGCTCCAATAAAAGATCATTACATTTTTGTTCCAAAACTGATTTTCTTTGACAAAATTAAGCTCAAATATTCATCTTCCAAAACCCGATAGGCTGGTTTGGGTTCACAAATCGCAGTACCCTACTAGCTTAACCAATGTTATCAGGTCCATGCTTACATGCCCTCGGTGACACCGCAACTTTAGCAATACCTGAATCTACAGTTATGATCAATGCACAAGGAAAACTAAAATTGTCACCATCGCGACCTAAAACCCTAACTCCACACATTTCAAAAAACGAAAGTAAAAAAAATACATTATCAAATAATTGCGAAACCGATGGTTGGTCCATTCCATTAATCCATGAATCTACAATTGACTGCAAAGATAAATATTATGGTATTGGGGGATCTCCTGTTAAGTAGAAAGACCATCGAAATTGCACCAGTACCTATATATAACCTAACCACTCATTGCGACTTAAAACCTGGACAGTTCAATACACAGCATGATCCACAGCGAGACGTTATGCATAAGATCAACTCTTCCCTGATTGCCGATATTGCTGTGTGCATATCCAACACCCTTCCCTGATTGTCGATATTGCTGTGTGTATATCCAGCACCACAAGAGTGAAGAGTCACATCATACAAACAACAGCGTGTATACAAACTCAAGTTGTCTGCATCTTATTATTTTCACTCTTTTGATTGCTCAACTTCCGGTAACTTTGGGCAACTGCTGGTTCTGATAAGATGTCCCAAACCTGCATATAACCATGCTCATGAAGGGCGAAATTGACAAGGGGGAAACAAAAGGGAAATTAAAGGGAAAATGTCACCGTGGGATAATAATATGCTTACCGTAAGTCCCCCCTTTCTTCCTCCTACGGCTAATAAGGAAGGGTCGTCCTCCGAAAAGGCTATTGAAAACACACGTCCCTGATAAAGCAACAGAGGAAGTCTCAAATGCCCATCTACCAGAACTTGGAATATACAGCCTTCCTATTACCAAAAATATGCATGCCTAGACATTCAAACAAATTGTTCTAAAAAAAAACAGGTATGGCTTAAAGCATAGCGTGATGACATATTCAACTCAAACCAAACCACCCTGCCCCCATTTTCTGGCCCTTTTTCCCAATGAAAAACAACAAAATTTGAATGTCCCCTTGAATACTAATATCAATGTTGAGATCTGACTACATTGTGATCATTGCAAGCGAGTTATGGATAACGTGAAAAATTAGTATCTCATAAACTTCCTAGTATAAACAGTGGTAGCATGTGAACTTAGGAACTACAATTAACATCAGAAGTACTGCTGCAAAATTGCACAATAATAATTTGGGATTTCCAACTAGGATGGCATTGGGCCAGGCCTATATGAACCTAGGTCCATATTTTACTTGTTCCTTGAGCCCAGCCTGAGTTATCCATGACTCAAAGACCAAGCCCAAATCTCGATACATAACATAAAAACCAAGCCTGGCCAAACCATATTTTACTTTGTTCCTTGAACAATTCAAAACTACACTAAAACACAGAAAAAGTTTGAGGTAAATACTTGGGGAGTGCATAGGTTTGAAGGTTTATGTGCAAGCAAAGTGTTAACATGACACGAATACAGAAACTAGCAATGAAAACTCAACAGGACCTCACTTCTTGCATATAACAAAAGCACTGCACGTGTCTTGATAGATGTATAAACACATGATGTATATATAAGGATGTGAAGAGGACTTACACATTCGAAATTCTTTGAAGCAATACATGACGGCTGGTTATTTGATAAATCCCATAGTTTCACCTAACAGATATCCAAGAACCAATATCAGCAGATTGTCTTATGATCAACTTAATATGTAATTTGTAGAGAGGTCAGAAAGATCCTTTACCATTTTATCATTTGATGATGTTGCGAGAAGCTGCACAGTAAAACACCATATTTAGTATGCCACAATCAGAAGTAAATGTACACCGTAAAAGTGGAACTAAGAACATACATTAGGTGCATATGGATTATACGAAACGGACGTCACAGCTTTATCATGTGCGTGCAGAGTATAACTTGGTTTGGAACCTGAAGTTGAGTTTGAAGTAGCTGCTCTGATATCAAAAACTTGAACTGTACCGTTCTTCAGACTTACCTACACCAGACTAAAAAGGTCAAATGTTGAAAGGATAAATCAGCAAAAGAACCTAGAACACAACTTAAGTACCATTGAAAACCACAAAAAAATAAGCCCTGATACCAGCCTGTGGTGTCAAAATTATGAGTTCGTTCACTTCTATAAGACAAAATGCACTGATGAAACAAGATCAACACATTTGATGACACCTTAATACAGGCTCCACCAATTTTACGATCAAGTAACAAAAACCTAGCCCGCTCATCACCAAAACCTACTGCAAATATCCGTTTTGGTGGAGAGGATCATGTAGGCATAACTCCTTGTAGCTACTCTAATGAAAATCCGGAGGCAGTCATAACACTAGATAATCAGCAGAAATGAATATAAATCTCCAGAAATGTGTCCTCGTGACAAATAAGAAAGCAGTGGCCACCATCATCTCTGGAAAAAAAAGGATCCAGTCTAAGCATGAAAAAACTCTTACTGAGCTTCATTATCTATTATACCCCTCCATCACACACATCAGATGGAATCCATATTACAAAGCTCCATATACCGACCAATCAGGAACATAATACTGAATAAACTCACCACAAATTGATGCTCATTGTGTGGATCCCATGCCAAGCTCTCAACAGTAGCTGAAACAGACCACCTATTGTTAGGGTCCGTGCCGTTTCTCCAGTCCAACTGCAGTTAGAAATATAAGCAAGCAATTAGACTGGTGTAACTGATATATCATTAAAAAAATTACATGAACATGTTCAGATTTCCTAAGCAATTTGCCAGTAGAAACTAGTAGAATACTCGCATGCATAAACTATTTGAAAATAAAATTACATCAACCACTTAGAAACAAGAGCACTACAGTATTCAGTTAGTTCTCATGCCTTAAACGGCATGTCTAGGAAACAGGAAACTACTGTCGTCCAGATATTTGTCTGAACCAATAAGAAAGACAAAATAACTTCTGAAAGAACTAAGCCTGTATTGTGCTTAATGTCCTGTCTTATAAATTTTCATTGTCAGGCACAAGTCAGGATAAAGGAGGGTTGTGCAAGTTAGCCAACAACCTGAAATGAACCAAAAATGTGTGTGGCCTATATGATCATAATAGTGGTGAGTGGGAATACAATGAAATATTAGATAAAAATGAGCATATCGTCAGAAATTGGAGTTGGTGGCAATTGAAGCTAGGATGAGAGGAAGTAGGCTCAGTTGATTTGAACATTTGCAATGGAGACCAATCGATGAACCTGTTTAAGTAGGACTGTAGGAGTGATAGGATATTTGTTAAAGGGATGTTAGCATAAGCCAAGGGTAGGCCAAAAGAACTTGTATCGAGGTTGTAAAGACGGATATGATATTTACTAATGTTGCAGAGGTAGACATTAAGAGAGCTAAATGGAAGAAAATGATTCAAATAGTAAAACCCAAAAAATTTGGAATGAAGGATTTTTTGTGTTGTCATAGAAAAGCATCCTCACAAGAATGAACATCCAAAAGACCTCCTAAATCCAAGTATATGATCATAAGAGAGAGGCAGGTTTACATAAATCCACATCATGCGTATGTATCAGTAGAGACTAGAGATGACTTACAGGTCTAGGCTCTAGTGTATCACGTACGAATATCCATATCAACTAATACAATACTGTATCAGAGATTCAGAGATTCAGAGAGAGGCTGTCAGATTCTACACCGACTTATATCAGCAGGCAGACTACCCCTGTGTATTCTCTCCTCTTGTCCCTAAGAGGTTGGTGACGCATCAGGGCAATAGTCGACTTCTGGAGCCGGTCCGTATGGAGGAGGTGGAGGAGATTGTGATGCGAGCTGACCCCAATAAGGCATCGGGGCCTGACGGATTCTCTAGTGGCTTCTTTCGGCGTCACTGGGAGGTTCTGAAGGGTCCGGTCCTGGAGGTAGTGCAGGAGTTCTTCACTGAGGGGAAGCTTCTGAAGGAGTTGAATCATACCTTCCTGACGCTGGTGCCGAAGAAGGAGGGGGCGACATCTCTGGCCGACTTTCGGCCCATTGCTTGCTGTAATTATCTGTACAAGATAATTACACATCTTATGTGTCGGAGGATGGAGGGGATTATGCAGGGTCTGGTTTCCCCGAACCAGGCGGCCTTTATTAAAGGCCGATCGATTGCGGAGCATAGTTTGCTTGCCCATGAGATGGTTAGGGAGTTCTGCAAACCAGGAGGGATGAAGGCCTGCGTGAAGCTGGATCTTAGGAAAGCCTACGACACGGTCAACAGGGAGTTCCTATGCCAGCTCATGCTGTCCATGGGCTTTGATATGAGGTGGGTTGCTATGGTGAAGGAGTGTATCTGCACGCCGACGTTCTCAGTCCTTATTCATGGTACACCCTATGGGTTCTTCGGCAGCACCAGGGGGCTCAGACAAGGGGACCCTCTGTCTCCGTACCTGTTCACTCTGGTGATGGAGTATTTCACTTGTTTGTTGGATGTGGCGGTGCTTGAAAAGAAGATTTCCCCGCTATTCAAGCTTGTGCAACCGGTGGTTTCACACTTGATCTATGCTGATGATCTCCTGGTTCTTCTCCGTCCGTCGATGCAGGGAATGAGGGCGCTTTCTGAGGTCATGGAGGAGTTCGGGCGGCTCTCTGGACTGCAGCTGAATAGAGAGAAGAGTCGGGTCTACTTCAGCTCCAGGTGCTCCCTGAAGGAGGAAAGGGCGTTTGCGCTGGGTGTGGAGATAGGGGAGCTCCCTGTGAAATATCTGGGGGTCCCGCTGTCGGTGAACTATGCTAGGGAGCATGATTGCCACAGTTTGGTGGAGTTCACACAAAAGAGAGTTGAGGGCTGGCAAGCAGCTGGACTCTCTTTTGGCGGACGGATTGAGCTGATTAGGTCGGTCATCTCGGGGATTACTATGTTCTGGTCCCAGTCTATTCAGATTCCGACGGCCACTATCAGGAAGGTGGAGATGCTATGTGCGGATTTCCTCTGGAGGGGGGGGATGCATGCTATCTCTTGGGACCAGCTATGCCGGCCGATGGAGGAGGGAGGAGTAGGTCTCCGACCTTTACGGGCTATCAGGGAGGCTGCAGGTATTAAGATGGCGTGGAGGTTCGTCCAGGGTGGCTCCTTATGGGCAGAGTGGATGGCTAGCAGGTACCTTAAGGGGAGGAGCTTCTGGACGTGCAGGCATGACAACAACTTCTCGGTCACATTTAAGACTATTCTTAAGTGTAGACCTAAGCTTCAGTCTGTTATCTGCCGGTTCATGAGGGATGGGGCTTCGACGGACTTGTGGCAGGACCCCTGGGTCGCGGGTCGGTCTTTACTGGATATCCTGGGTTCACAGTTTTCTAGAGAGGCTACGAGGGGCCTCAGGTGCAGCCGGATCATCAGAGATGGAGTTTGGGTGCCAGAGGCTTACCCATTCACGGCTCAGCTGGGTGAGGCGATACGCCGCATTGATATCGACACCAGCCAGCCTCGGGATATGTGGATATGGACAGGAACTTCTTATCCAGGTGGAGCGAGTACGTTCAGTTTCAGGAGCTGCTTCGAGCTGGTTCGGGTTCGGCACACCTTGATGGAGGATCGGGACTTCATTTGGGCTAAAGGTATAGCCCGGAAGATGCAGTTATGTGCGTACAGACTGCTGCTGGGGAGACTCCTGACCCGTGATAGACTCATCAGGTGTGGGGTTCATATCCCGGACACGATGTGTGTGTTGTGTGCGGGAGAGGCTGAGTCTATGGGCCATTTATTCTTCGAGTGCTCATTCTCTTGGTATATTTGGGCTGTGCAGTGTGGGCAGTTGGGGAGGGGAGCTGGCATGGCTCGGGACATTCGGAGCGTCATCAGCTGGATCCGAGGTCACAGAGGTGGAGAGACGGGGTGGACGAGGCGAGCCTGGGTGCGACTTGCTGCTTCCGTTTGGCACATCTGGCGTGAACGGAACAGGCGTATCTTTGAGAGCCTGGTTACACCCGCTAGAGGAATTCTGCATAACGTGGAATTCGATGTATCAGTTATGTCCCCCTGAGTTCTCTGGGGGACATGTGCAGTAGTGAGATGTTGTATTGTATTACCTTAACCGCCTAGTGCGAGGAATAAATTTACCCTTATTCCAAAAAAAAAAAAAAATATATATATATATATATATATGGTAATTATGATCATCTTGTGATTTCATTTTCATTGTCAACCTTTAAATGGATAATTTAGTATGCCTTTTGTACATATTGACCCTGAGTTGGACATTTTGGACTATTTTTCATGGCATGGGTTGGATCTTTTCAAGTAAAATAGCCGTCTTAGTGTTATCTATATTGCTTAATTGAATCTACATTTGGAACATAGTTATTGTTTTTGCCGATTGCTTGCTAATGATTTTCTAGCCCAGTGCAGCTAACAACAGTGGCAAGCCTCTGCAACAATAGAAGTACAGTTACATTCTGGAGCATCAATAGCAAAAGCATCTGTGATATTACTCGTAGTTGCTAGTGCCACAATACTACTCTTTAACTCCACTATGCAAACTCGCAATCTCAAGATAACAATTGGAAAAAATAATAGAAACACAATCAAATTATATAACTATGGCTTCAAAAACCAAAAAGCAGAGATATTAAGTTATTTGGCTGCTACATAGTAGTATCATTTTCATGATTAAAATTAGACTTGTGATCTTGTTAAGGATTTACGCATTATGATGCCCGTTATCGTATATTTAGTTACTTACAGTTAATTAGTTCAATTTACTCATATATGTGAGTTTTTTAATTGTATAGTTAATCTACAATCTATTTGCTTATGGGGCAAATCATCTTGCCATACACATTATTCTAACCTACGAATATTGACTTCAATAGTATAAAGTGCTTATCCATGCTCAGGATAAAGATAACACGTGAGATTGACTCCAATTTTCTCTTGCTAGCTTAAATGACAGGGAGGATTCCAGAGACCCATGCATGGTTGCTTATAGTTAGAATTTAAATTGTAGAGGTTTTTTTATTTTTTCCAAATTTAGTGGTAGTTTGATGTGTTGAACTTGTCCCAAGTACTCAGAGAGTACTTTGAAACTTTCTGCAATAGAACATTGCTTCTTTTATTCCTTATCCGTATCTTTTTGAAGCTCATTGAAAGCAAAAAAGAAGCTTTTCCTTGTTCTTTCTCTTCAACTCCTGCTTCATGGTTCTCACTCTGTTGTTCCGAAGTATTAACCTGGACTTACAACCAGCCCCACCCTTAAACCAAGCTTCAACCTTCAGACAACCTCAGCCACATAATGCCAACTCATGCTAACCTATATTACGTCTAATTCATTATAAATTTAATAATTCTTTCAACTTCTAAAATAGTATAGAGCAAGAAAGGGAATGAAGATTGAATTTTTACCAAGACAACTGATTGATCAAAAGAACCACTGAGAAGTAACCCTGGTGAATGGAGACCCCATGCAATTGATTGAACCTGTAGCGATATAAAATGTTAAAGTTCGATAAACATAATACTCATAAAACCCTATAAGCAAACATCATTAGAAAAGGTAGGAATATGTGTGTGCGCGCATGTGTTATAGAGGGTAATATACCCGGTATATATCACAATAAACTAACAAGAAAGTTTAATGAGCCGACTCTGCTATGAATTTTCTCTCTTTTTAAAATTTCAAACTCATTTGCAGATTAAAAGAAAAGAAAACTGTGGTCATCAAAATGTGTGTGACTAAAGACATATCATAATAATATCTCGACAGATAGCAGCTGTGATTAATAACTAATGTAGTTCTCCAGTCTAAAAATAATACTGCTTACTGAACATATTAGACAGCATTGCAATCTAAGTCCAATGAGAAAAATATGAAGCAGTGGCAAAAGGTAGTAAACAGCAGCCCAAACTCCAAAGAAACCAGGTTGACCGTGCACTCAGTTAAAGCAAGGTAATGAAACCTAGAAATTAATCCCATTTTAATCTACCAAAAATATCAGTCAAAATTAGGAAACATCTGCAGGCATAAATTAGGCTAAATTACACTTGATACCCTCAACTTTTCGAGTTTTTCAACTTGATACCCTCAGCACCACCACCACCCCCACCCCCTCCGGCGCCAGCAGAATGGGGTCGGGGAGGGGGGCAGCGGCTGGTGCAGGAAGGAGGGGGGTTGAATGGGGAGGGGAGGAGGGGTATTTTTAGGAAGGAAAAAAGTTAACGTTGTACGGAAGGAGGGTACCAAACTGAAAAATATTAGCTGGAAGAGAGTATTAAGTTAGTACCTATCAAAGTTTAGGGTATCTAAGTTGAAAAACCCGAATAGTTGAGGGTATCAAGTTGTACTAGCCCATAAATTAATTCAACATAGATCATCCAATATGATAGAAGTGCTGAATTGCCAATGAAGTCGAATCAAGCCTTAAAATATATATTCAGTCTTCAAACAAACCTGCAGTTTCAGCTACATGAAACACATTCAGCCAATCAAGCTCTGTACTGAGGTGGGAAGGTAAGAGATCTAATGGAGAGAGTCATTGGAATTTCTTGCACTTCTCCCCTTACTTTTTCCAGGTGCATTTCGATGACAGAGAAGGATGGAGGAGGTAGGACCGCGGGAAAATACGGAAGTGGTGTATAGTGCAATATAATATTAGTAAATAATTGATAGATAACTAAAAAGACAAATAATTCATAAAATTTTAACATAATTATTGAAAAATAATATTCATGTTAATAATTAATAGTAAATAATTATATTATTTATTTATTTATTTATAACTAATTACTTAAGTGGTGATAATATATCGATCAATTATATTATTTGATTATACTACTTATTCATTACTAGTTTACTTAAAAGAATTATTCAAATTTCTTTGTTCCAATTTTTGAATACTATTAAAAACTAATTATTAATTAATTATTTGTATTATGAATACTAAATAAATATCTTATTTACTTGAGTAATTAAGCATTACTACCTACCTATGCTTCTCTGGGCGCTAGACGAAGCGAGGCGACATGCCTCCCAAACGTGTCTAGGCGCCGCCCAGGGGTGTCTAGGCATCGCCCAGTAATTTGGGTACGTCCATGCTGCTCATCCATATGTACTACAAGTGTACAATGTAACATACTTATATTTTATAAACTAAGCATATATATTTGATCACAAAAGCACAAAAGTTTGAAATAAGCATCAAAAGTTAAGCAAGCAAGCAACCAACTAGGGAAAATTAACCTTGGGCGACCCTACGCGAATATTGCCACAACCAAAAAAAATTAACCTTAAGGCGAGTCGACATACATTTTACATGTACACCTAGGTCGCCTAGGCGTCGCCTTTAACAACATAGCTAACTACTAACTATTAGTTACTAACTAATTATTAAGTACATAATTGCTTAATAATTTTAGTAATAATCATTAGTTACCAGAATCTTCACTTATTACTTGGTATTAATAATTAAATAGTTTCTTAATCATTGAATACTTAATTATATATTAATTCCTATCTTAGTATTAATTATCAAATTCCTACTACTATCAACTATTTATTACTCAATACTATTTAGAAGACAAATAATATAATACATATTAACAAACCCAAAACCAACTCACTTCAATAATGGGGAGAGAAGGAACTGTTGTTTTGTCGGTACTTTTCTCTTCCCACTTCTTATCCAATCAACAGATTTGGGATTTTCCAGGACCACATCCTGGAAAAGGCCCAATCTTCCAAACCAAACAGGGCCTCACGCAAGGGCCCATTGACACTTAACAGTAAGTATCGCAACCCTAGAGAGGGTAATCAATAGAGTGGATCAGCAATTAATTCTCAATTTGCATAAATTATAATTCTAGATACCACAATAATGACATAAGCATACGTAAGCAAGTAGAGAAACGTGAGACAAAATGTACTCTTGGCTCCTGGTCCCAAAGGCCTAGTCAAATAGTTTACTCAAGCAATCGGCTCGAGATTTTACTATCCATGGTTGTTAAAGGCTCCCTAACTCTTTTCACAACCACTCCATCACATGGACCTGATGAACACAAACATTCAACTTCTGAAGCTTTGAGAACCCTCTTGAACACCATGAGTAACCTCCTTAAAACTCAAAACGAAGATACAATTTTGAAGTAAAGCTGGAGGATGAGAAGAGAACCGATAAACAACACAGTGTGAATCTCTCTTTTATCTTAATTCTCACATAGTATATTATAAGCTAAGAAGGTACTCTCTAATCATTCTGAAGTTTGATAGTTCATGAAATCTCTAATTTTATGGCTTATATAGCTGCCAAGAAAAAATATGACCTCTTATAACCATCGGAAGTACTTCGGTAAAAAATATCCTCTATTGGAACCCCGACAACCAAGAATCAGATTCCAAGTTTGTTCATGTGGGAGTTTTCACAATAGAATAACTGGACAGAGCTCTAATACTATCATATGAACCGGAATTCTGGTCCTTGTACTAAAACATTCTCCTGCACATTGCACCGGATTTCTGGTCCCTAATGGATGAAACTCCATGTTGAGCCTGATTCTTCGATTCAAATGGTGATCATCATGTAAACCATAAACAAATTGCCATTAGACCTAATTACTCTGCCCCTAAAATCATTATGAAATCTAAAGAACTAGAACCCTAAGGTTGGTTTTAGTTGTGACTCAAATGCCTCCTTGACTCTAATTCTACACCCTCATAATATAAAACACTCAAGGACCGACGTACAAATAAGTCTTGGTGGTGATCAACTTATGTTGTTGAAGGAACTCGATCATCGCTTGTGTTTTTGCATACTCCAATTCTCCATGTTCACATCTTGTAAGCTCCTTGTGTCGCTCCCAGTAGTTGAGCATCGTCCCAACTCACTTCGGCCTGTTTCGAATAATAGATCATCAAGCACTAGACATTTACTTATAGCAAACTCGGATTAAATAAGCTATCCTAGTTAACCATCATCAAAAATATTTAGGCAAAGCTTGACGTGGCAAACACCTATAGGAACCCCAGGAAGAATCTTGATGCCCATTACAAATAAGTTATACAAGAAGCTTGGCAGAGGATAATGTATCTTTCTTCGTTCGTCTTCACATCCTAATGAGGGTTAAGATTAAAGCCATATTTTAACTCCTGATTGTCAACCATATGCCAAATGTCTACCTAATCATAATGGTCGCCATCCACAATAGAGGTGTTGGGGACATCTTCAACAAAAAGGGTTAGCAATATTTAGACTTTAGAGTTGATTGTGAATTCACTAAGGAATCATCACAAATAATATAAATGGTCATCAATTAGAAAATAGAAGACCTAAAAGATGTAACATGAGAATATGACGAACATAAGCAAATATAAAGAATTTATTCCTCCAAATATCAGTACAAGTATAAGATGATCATGTAGCCTGCTGAATTCATAACTCTCATCACAAGTGAAGGTAAAGAAAATTGCCTCCTTTGTATGATGCTCGGCAGTTGCAACACATTTTGCAGTTTCCAAATTCCACACTTTTACTGAACAGTCGGCACTTCCACTGGCAAGGACATTCCTGAAGTCAACAACAGCAGATTAGACATGTCTACTACAAATGGAGTGACAAATTGTCAGGAAATCCGATCAAAGATTAATATGCTCACCTGAACTCCTTATTCCATGCAAGAGTGAGTACAGAATTTCTATGACTGCCCTTTTTGTACTTAACTGAAGACTGATAATACCAATACCAAAAATAAGTGCAAGGATACAAAACATCCAACAAAAAATTCAGCCAAGAAGTGAAATTCAGTAAAAACAGTCATCAATCCATCTGAATTTGTAAACCTCCAAATTAAGCTTTACAATACCATGTTTCTCGTAAGAACCTTCACTTACAAAAGCTAAGTGTCAAATGGTGTACCTTTGGATTTAATTAGTATAATTATATGCATTGCAGAGTTTTAATAACATCCTAAGATTTTAACATGGCTTTTGGAAATAACAAGGCAAAATACTCTTTCTAGAGTATGTCTCAGTTGCAAAATATGTATCACAAGGACAGATAATGGGAACCCAGACATGGTCAGCACAGTATTTTGCATAGTCAAAAAAGAAAGAGGACATTCATGCAATGACAGAAACTTTCAATCGGTAGCACAATTTAATTATAATAGTTATCATTAAGTTATATATAAACACACAAACCTTTTTTCCGTCTTTCTTCTTCTTTGATTTGCCTCCCAAGACCATAATTGGTTGCTCCTCTTTAATCTGCCGATCAATAGAATATGTAAATGTTAAAGGGATGGCCAAACAAGATGCAAAACTACAATAGGTAGCTTCTATATAAAACAACAAGGAGATTCTGATTTACAAAATGCATACAAGATCAAGGTCCCATATCTCAATAGCAGGTTCCATTGATCCTACAGCAACGAAATTCCCTGCCAGTCCCCAGAAAGAGAAACATCTATTAAATAAGGTAACAATGAAAAAGCTGAAAAAAGAATGTGTATTCTATTTATAAAAGAGAAACTTTTAAAAGTTCTACATACAAGTACAGATTTATTGGAAATCCAACTGCAACAGAAGTATGTCACACAGTAAACTATAAGTTACTGTTGTACACATCTATATAGAAATATGTAAGTGCAAGCACCATGTAGCTTAACTCATAGGCATCCTTTAATTTATGTCAATACAATATTACAGAAAATATTCTTCAAACATAGCCAAAACAAAGTCTTCAACTGGCATTTTATTAACATGGCATTATTAATAGACATCAGATATAAGCCATCACATTTTTCAAGTCAACTTCAAATATCTTTCTTTCCCGCCAATCTATATTGCACTTGCACAGATACCTATTCGGCACGACACAAAACGGTGACACGGATTCTACACCTATTTTGGTGTGTCCTAATATATTTTGGCCTGTCCGATACATGTGTCTGACACGACACAGACAGCATGGAATTTGGAGTGCATGTGCTTCGTCGCCGCCAATTCTTGCCGTGAACTAGAGGAAAAAATGTGTCCAATTCCTTGATGCCTTGGACTCATGTCAGGTACGCGATATTCATATTCAAGCATTGCACATGATCTTGAATATCTGCCACATGTTCTAGGCGTGCTGGTGTATGATCCTTGTCAAACACGAATATGGTGCAGAGTCACAGACTAAGAGGCTATGGAACCAGATTGAGCAAGACAAGAAAAAAATGATCATAAAAAGGCAAAAAGTAGAAGAAAAAAACAGCTACCTCAAAGGTGAAATAGAATATAAATAAATGAGGTATTTTTATTGCCTATGGTTCCACACTTTCTCAGGCTCCTCTACATAATATTTTCAGTATACTCAAATTCACAACATACAATTCAGTAAGTATTGATGCTCATCTACTATGAAATTTGAAGCTTTCTATGCATTGACTTTTTTTTTATCCAATACATTTCTCAATTCATTTTACATGCAAACATAACAAATATTCTTTCAACAAATCCAAACACAACCATCAATTGCATCTTTGAGGAAGTGCCTGTAAATTGCATATTTGAGTATTGATTTGCCCGACATTGCATACTTGATCAGAGGACAAATTTGGGACGCAAATGACTAAAGAAATCTGGGAACATATACAGAATTTCAACTTTTGTCATAACCTAAAAAAATAAGTGAAACTTGTCGTGAACTATTCTCTGTGAGTACCAATAATGGGGAAGTTGAAGGTCTTCCTTCCAGAGTTCCATTTGGAAGGTGCTATGCAAGGATCCAGTTCTATACAAAAATAAGTGAACCATGTTCAGAACTGTTCATAGTAAGCATCAACAAAGAGAAAGTAAAGGCCTCCCTTCCATTTGTCAAAGCCTTCTAGAAAGGTGCTCTCAGCAAGTATCCATTTTGCTGCCTAATACGATGTTCGTCTACCAAGGAAATAAATGCCAAAGGAAGCAGATAATGGTGCCGAAGAAAACCCCAACTGCTGCCCTGCACTATTCTTAGTATTGATGGTATAGAACCAAACTAAAAGAACTCACTTTCCTTAGGAAATGATCTTGATCTTCAATAGTGCTTGCCTTCGAGACAAACTAAAGTAATACGACACGTAACTTAATGAAATGTCATGACACGGTACCTTTATCACCACTTTTAGGTTTGAAATCAAGCCAGGCTGTGCAAAGGGGATAAGCAGATAGGATCTTCTCCTGATGAGTATACATATTTGGTTCCCCACCCTCTGATTCCTCGTATACAGAAACCTGCAATATCAGCAAAGGAACAATTAAAATCATACAAAGAACTCATCTTATACTATAAGGTTGCACAATGTAACTGCAAATAGTCGCATAAATAACAGGCAACAGTATGAATTTATTTATTGACAAATACTTTTACAGATGAAGTTCTGTGAGTTCTTAAGAAAATTGAACAATGAGTCTTACCTATAAACTAACTAGGAGAAGTTTCTTTGCTTAAACAGAACTTGTCCACCCAAACAAGTAAAAGGAAATCAGAGAGCACATAGTTTATACTCAATCTCAGATTGTGGATAAGGTGGGTAGTACTTGTCAACCGTTATCCCATGGCTAGATATGGACGAGTTGAGCTCTCTAAAGCTCAACACCACTCTTCAAGGTCGGGAAGCTTCTCCTTTAGATCTGTCATCTCTAACCGTAAGGTCAGCAACAGAGGTAAAAAAATTGATAAAAAAAAAAGGGGCCGGAGAAACTATAAGAAAGGGAAATCATTACTTAAATACAAAAATTAGCATAATTTCCTACAGTGCACGTGCATATAAACTAGTAGTCTTAATGTTAGGCTATAAATGGCTTTAGATTAAGTTTGTGAATAAAACCGTGCGTGTATTTAGAACCAAGCTTTAAATTAAGAAACTGACCGGATGGTAGTCAAAGGCGCGCCTCGCAGAAAGGCGCAGCAGTTGCATCTCGCCCTTTCTCCGGGTGCACCCAGGGCACACCTTTCAGCAAGGACAACCAATAAAAGGCTCGCCTTATGGTTTTATATATATATATACAAAAAAAATGAGGCATAGAAATAACTCTTACCTCATACAAGTGGGAGGAAGATAGACATTTCCACGGTTGCCAAAGTTGGTTATAGTTAAATTAGAAAAACTAAAATTTACTAAAAACGTGGTAAGGAGAATACAAACACTTGTTAGTTCAGTTGATTACTATGTATTGGGCGCTAGGCGAGGCAAGGGCCCACCTGCCTCGCCTAGGCGCCGCCTAGACGCCCGCCCATGATACATCTACTATTTTGCATAAAATTATGCAATTATGTATATTACTTTTATTACAATAAGCAATATAATATGAACATCCACCAATGGACACCACAACATATCCTTAACATAAATGAAGACTAAAGAGAGGAAATATATAAAAGAATTCGAATAATGAAAGCAAAACAAAAAGGGAAAGTTGAATAAAAGAAAATGGTCATATTCATATAAGAAACAACAAAAGCATAAAAGTAGGCAATAATCAAATATAATAAGCATTAACATACATTTATCCATGGTCGACCCTAGGCGTCCGCCTTTAAATTCCTCTGGTCGACCCTAGGCGCCTGCCTTTAAATTCCTCAGGTCGACCCTAGGCGTCCACCAAGGCGCGCCTAGGCGCCCATCACCTCACACAGTGGATTTTTCCACAGGTCGAGGCGAGCTCTCCTCAACCTGCACGTCTAGGCGTCGCCTGTGACAACATAGATTATTACTGCTATTACTGCTCTGCTAGTTCACTTTGTTATGTTTGAATGTTTTAACATATTTTTGTTGGTTTTAATATACTATTTGGTTTAATTTCTTATATTAGTAATTTATTTATTTATATTTTTATTATTTTTGTGCCTCGTTCCGCTCGGGCTTGCGCCTTAAGTGCGTCTTACGCCTCGGACGATATGGACCATGTGTGCCTCTAAGTGCGCCTTGCGCCTCTGACTACCTTAGTGAACGCTAGCTTCCATATCTAATAACTGTTAGTGAAGGAATCATAAATGAATAACTTGAGGTTTAGAAGATTTTCACAAAGTTGTGTCAGACATATATGAAGCAAGAAACTCATCTTCCAGCCCTAGTCTCAAGCACCTAGTTGCAGTTAAACCAATACTGCGTTGTTAAAGAACTCAGTACACCCAATACATCCTATCAGTCTTGCTCTGTGCATAGTTACAATAACAGAACACCAATTTTCACCTCCTGTGTGTCCATTTTTTAAAGAACAAGTCAAACCACAATATGTAATTCATTGCGTACATGCAAAGGCATCGTACCAGTACATATCCTCCATTTTCCTAACTCAGGAAATGCCTTAAGGATTTAACGACCCTAAACAAGTGGTCACTCAAAACAAGAAACATAGCATGAAACCATGATCTCCTCCATAAAAAAAAAGCTACTTGCCTCGAGGTAGCTATATTCGTCCTCAGTGGTACATGCAGAAACTATAACAGCATCCGACGTTTTAATGATCAGGTCCTCGATCTCGTCTTCCTCTTCATCCTGTTTCAAACACTCCCACGTTATTTCTTTATCATCATGGAAAAAAATGTAGCAAGTTCTAAACTCCACTCACATCTCCTCCTTGCAGATAAGGATCCATGTCGTTACTCGTATAATAGAGATTTCCAACTCCAGAGCCGATGCAATCAGGGACTGTCCAAATTTACATGGCAAGATCAAAGTCAAGTGAAACATATATATCACAAAAGTAATATTAAAACAAAAAAATTACAGGTATAACCCTGTAAAATTCTTAGTTGCATGTATACTATAAAAACTCTCTGCAAATGTGCCCTTGTTAGGATCTGTCTACATTGTAATATCATTTAGCTTATCTAGAAATCTACTCACAGTTTTTTATCAAGAGAACAACACAAATAAGCAAAAAAGGCATATGAAACTGTGAATAAACAACAACACACGGTATCACCACTAATAATAATCTTTGGTCATATAATCATCCGGATCCGGAGCCTCGCCGCCCTCGACCGTTGGATCGAGCGGGCGAGCGCACGGGCCCCACGATCCGATGGTGGGGGCGCAGAGGTTTGGCGGAACTTTTGACCCGCGTCATATATATATATATATATATATATATATATATATATATATATATGATCGAAATCAGGTGACATATACAATTTGACATCTAAGAAACACGCAATTTCAGCCGCATGTCATTTGAAATGAATGGTTCAGATTTAAATGCATATCAAATTTACATGCATGGATGTCAAATTTGACATGCATGCTAATTAATAGTAGGTGTATTAATTAGTGGATATTTAATTTGACATGAATGCTAATTAGTACAAATTACTCTTATCAAATTTGAACTATTTCAAATGATGTGGGGCTGAGATTGCGTGTTTTTTAGATGTCAAATTGTATGTGTCACCGGATCCGTGTGTATATGTGTGTGTGTGTGTGGTTTTGTTAAATTGTGCCCTAAGGACACATGTTAACACATCGATAAATGTGTAATTTGCATGGGTACCACAATCACATTTATCAGTACACATTTTACATTTAGGTAAAACACATTTTAAAACGAAAGCTGCATTGAAAAATGTGATTGTGCGAGTATATATACATACATATATATATATATATATATATATATATATATATATATATATATATATGAGCGTTACTTGTATGAATACCCATACAATTTAAAGGTGTATTGATAAATGTGATTGTCGGAGTACCCATACAAATTACATATTTATTGATGTGTTAACATGTGTCCTTAGGCAATGTTAACAAAAATATATATATATATATATATATATATATATATATATATATATATATATATATATATATATATATATATACTAGTCTATATGTACGTGCTTTGCACGTATTTTAATTAGAATAACATAAGATCAGTTGTATTCTTTTCGTCTTGTCCAGGTGATTATTCATATGTATGTGTTTTCTTTTTACAATGCCAAGAGATTCAAATTACAAATTTTGTTCTTTTTTTAAATTTTCTATTGAGAATAATAATATTTGAAAAATGGTAAGGATAGAAAACTTTTACCATTGGAACATGAAAAGTTGTATGGAAAAATGAAACTTGCATGCAAACTTTATTGCTTTGACTCTTGATTTAAAAAATACTCAAGGGTATTTTAGGAATTCAAAACTTTCACCACTAAGTTTTCCTATTATATAGTAGAATATATATAAGTTTTCCTATTATATAGTAGTCTATATGTACGTGTTTTGCACGTATTTTAATTAGAATATCATAAGATCAGTTGTATTCTTTTCGTCTTTTCCAGGTGATTATTCATATGTATGTGTTTTCTTTTTACAATGCCAAGAGATTCAAATTACAAATTTTGTTCTTTTTTTAAATTTTCTATTGAGAATAATAATATTTGGAAAATGGTAAGGATAGAAAAGTTTTACCATTGGAACATGAAAAGTTGTATGGAAAAATGAAACTTGCATGCAAACTTTATTACTTTGACTCTTGCTTTAAAAAATACTCAAGGGTATTTTAGGAATTCAAAACTTTCACCACTAAGTTTCCTATTATATAGTAGAATATATATAAGTTTTCCTATTATATAGTAGAATTATATATATATATATATATATATATATATATATATATATATATATATATACCCACCATTTGAATAATCCACGTCCCTGTTTATTCGAAATCCGAACCACCCAGCTAGGAGCGTTATGTCTCCATCTGCCGACCACTACAGCACATTGACTTATATATATATATATATATATATATATATATAGGAAAACTTGGTGGTCAAACTTTTGAATTCCTAAGGTACTGTTTGGGAAGAGGGAGAAATGGGAGGAAGGAAAAACTTGAGGGGAAAGTGAGAGGAAAATTAAAAGTGATGGTATTTGGAAAGGAGGAGCGAAAATGGGGAATTTGAGGGAAAAAAGTAGGGGTCCACTAAAAAAATTTCCTCCCAAAAGTGGGAGGAAAATGGAAAGAGATGAGAAGAATTTGAGTGAATTTACTCCATCACCCCTCATAAAGATAATAATAAATTATCATTTGAGAATATCAAGGACTAAATAGTAATTGTATCTCTATCCCTAAACAAATAAAAAAATATTTTTAAACTTTTCCTTCTCCTACTTTTCGTCCATCCAAACAAAGGAAGGAAAAATTAACTTTACCTTCATTTTACCCTCCTCCATTTTGGCATTTTCCTTCCCCTCAAATTTTCCTTTCCCTCCCCACAAAAGTTCCCAAACACAGCGTAAAATATCCTTGGTATTTTATTATAACATGATGTTATTATGTCAACTTGCATGTCATTTATATTTAAAAGTCAAAACAATAAAGTTTGCATGCTATGAAGTCTTTCTTTCCATACAACTCTTCAAGTTCCAATGGTAATAAATTTCTCACCTTACCATTTTTCAAAGGTTATTATTCTCAATAGAAAATTAAAAAAAATGAACAAAATTCGTACTTCGAATTCTTTGGCATTGTAAAAAGAAAGCACACACACATAAACAGTCACCTGAAAAAGACGGAAAGATGATAGATGACCTTATGATAATTTAATTGAAATATGCACGTACATGTATGCTAGTATATATAATCAGAAGTTTGACAGGAGTGTAAATGAAAAGGAAAATAAAAAGCTTAAAATTTTACCATCGTCTTCTTTGTCGTAACCCTTCATGAGCTCGTTGAGCCTGTCGGCGATGGCCTGGACTTCGTTAGAGCTGCCACTCCCCTGATTCTTCCCGAGAGCCTCCACCGCAGCCAGCGCGTGGGCGACCTCGTCCTCGTCTTCCGCTTCCTTCGGAGCGCCGACATCGTCCATTTCCTCGTCTTTCTCTTCGTTTTCGCTGATTTCGCTGCGGAATCGACTCGAACAACTTATCAAAACCTAATTTTTGAAGCAAAATATACCCAAAAAAAGAACGCGAAAAGAAAGGAATCTTTTTTTGACCTAGCTTCCTCGACTTCTTCGGTCGGGGGCTGATCGGGAACTTCTTCGGGGACGATCTTCGAAGCCCCTTTCGGGACCCAGCACAATGCCGCGATCATTCCGTCGCTGTGTTTTTTGATGAAATCGGTGGATTTTGATGGGGAGAACCCAAAACCCTAGATGGAAAATTAGGGTTTTGCTTTCGGCTTTGTGAGGAAGAAGTTATCACATAGCCTACAGTTGCGGTCAAACCCGGTCTGGTTTGGTTCGGATTGTTTGGGTTTAACAAGAACCTGAAAGTGAGATGTGGAAAGTCAGGTGAGTTTCTTTGTGGGGATGTCGACTGTCGAGTAACTCGGAAGTAGAATAAAGTGGAAAAATGGGACAGAAAAATATTTATGAGTTCATTTTGGTGCTGGGAAAAGAAAATTGGTTTTATAGGAAAGTAAGAAAAGAAATTTTTTTTGAGAATAAAGAAAATAAGTTATTATGATTTTTCGTGGTTCCGTGGTTGAAAGTACGAGTATAAAGTATTTTTTTAATAGAAGAATAGTTAGATAAATAAACCCAACAAATTGTATGGTATATCTCAATTATATTATTATTTTTTGTTTCTTTATATATATATATATATATATATATATATATATATATATATATATATATATATATATATATATATACTGAAAATTGCTGAGAAACCCAATTTCGGGATGAGCTTTTATGAAATGCCCACCCGCTGGATGAGTTTTATGAAATGCCCAGAATTAAGTATTTTTACGTTAAATATTCCAAGATTCCCTTTTAGATGCCACCCGCTGAGAAACTGTTATTTTTATAATACCGAAACTACCCCTCCGCGCGAATTGGTCATCTATATGTATTTGAATTCAAAAAACTCATATCTGGATTGCGATTTTCTTCTTCTTCTTCTTCACGGAAAATCTGAATTCCATTGCTCTCATATTCAGCAGAGATCGCAAAGATCGTTCGTAGTTCGGTGTGCTTTTCTTCGGTCGAACTCAGATCATCGCTCGTCATCATCATCACCATCATCATCATCTTCATCGACGTCAATTGTGGAGAGAAGATCTTTCTTCTTCTTTTCCATAAGAATTATCATCGCTTTGAAAGAAGAACGAAACTCTTTATTCCTGAAAAAACTAAATTACTGGCCATTCTCCTACGTTTTAACACTGGAAATGACCATTCTCCGTGTTAAAAACACGGAGAATCCCATTCTCCGTTTTATTTAAAACGGAGAATGGGATTCTCCGTGTTTCTAACACGGAGAATGACCATTCTCCTGCGTTTTAACACTGAAATGATCATTCTCCGTGCTAAATTACACGGAGAATGACCATTCTCCGTTTTATTTAACACGGAGAATGACAATTCTCCGTGTAAATTAACACGGAGAATGACATTCTCCGTTTTATTTAAAACGGAGAATGACATTCTCCGTGTTTCTAATACGGAGAATGGCCATTCTCCTGCGTTTTAACACTGAAATGACCATTCTCCGTGCTAAATTACACGGAGAATGACCATTCTCCGTTTTATTTAACACGGAGAACGTCATTCTCCGTTTTATAAAAAACGGAGAATGTCATTCTCCTGCGTTTTAACACTGAAATAACCATTCTCCGTGCTAAATTACACGGAGAATGCTATTCTCCGTTTTATTTAACACGGAGAATGGCATTCTCCGTTTTATTTAACACGGAGAATGGCATTCTCCGTGGTCATTTTCCTGTGTTTTAACACTGGAATGACCATTCTCCGTGATAAACTACACGGAGAATGGCATTCTCCGTATAAATTAAGACGGAGAATAGTCATTCTCCGTGTAATTTAGCACGGAGAATGGTCATTCTCCGTTTAAATTAAGACGGAGAATGACATTCTCCGTGTTACTAACACGGAGAATGACCACCCTCATGCGAAATTAACATTTTTCGTGTTCTAACACGGAGAATGACCATTCTCCTGCATTTTATGGTCAGCTGAAACTTTGGAGAGCCATAACTTTTGACTGGGAGGTCGAAACGAGGTCCCATTTGTCGCAAAATGAGCGTATCGTCGAGGAGACTGAAAGTAACAGCTTCATCATTAGACGGCCTTTCGAAATTTTAGAATCGCAAAAAAATGATGTTTAGACCTCCGTTTTAGCACTTTTGCCGTTTGTCCCGGTCTTTCCGAAATTTTTCGACGAGTTTTTGAAGATTTTTGAGGAGAAAACCTAGATTCGAAAGTGAGCAGCGTATGGAAGAAGATGAAGTATCGAAACGTTTTTTTTAAGAGCAGTTTCGTGGGTGTTTTCAATAAATTAAAAGGAAGGGCAAAATGGTCATTTGGAACCCGCTTTGGATAAGTTTCTCTAATTCTGGGCACGCGATGAAAGTTTTTTTAGCGGTGGGTTTTACATAAAAAAATTTTAGTTTTTGGGCATTTCATAAATCCTCCCATATATATATATATATATATATATATATATATATATATATATATATATATATATATTTTTTTTTTTTTTTTTTTTTTTTTTTTTTTTTTTTTTTTTTTGAAGCAATGGGTACTTGTGGCGAACTCGCCTTCACTGGAGCTCGAACTCCCGACCACTTGTATATATATATATATATATATATATATATATATATATATATATATATATATATATATATATATATATATATATATACACACATTTTATTTAAATTATTAACTTTAAACTAGTAGTCACGGCACATGTGTTCACGGCACATGTGTTTCATATGAAACACCGAGTTTAACACCGAGTTCTTTGATGTAACTTCAGACTTGTCGTTGACGAATAAAAAAAAAAGTCTCGATCTATCAAAGTATGGTGACAATAATTAAAAAAAAAAAGTCAAATTTCTTAAATTAATAGTGTAACATTAAATCAAAATTAGCGTGAGATGAAAGAATGGAGCCAACAATCCATTAACTATACCTTTTGTGGTGGCTAACGAAGAGTGAGATTTTGTTGACACCGTTGCAACTCTTTTGGGAATCTATATAGACCTGTTATTTATTTATTTTGTTACTTCTTTTACATAAAAGTTATGATTACGGTGAATATATATTTCTTATCGCACTTATGACAAAGGTTGTTTCACCTATATTTGTGAACTGATTAGTATCTTAGCACAGCACTTACATGAATTTCAATTAATGGTTGACTGTAAAAGTTATATTTAGAGCAAAAAATATAACGTCCATTAAAGTTTGTACAGTTTTTTTTTTTAGTCAAAATAGTTGCAATACCAATTACAATATTAAATTTGTAAAAAAAAAAAAAAAAAATTTACTATACCGTAATTAATTTGATATAAATTACTGTAAACGAAATAAGTTTGAAAAAATTTGAAAAAATGAAACTTTTAGCCATCTGAGATGGCGGAAACCTAGAATAATAATAAAAAAAAGGAAAAAGAATTTTCCGCCAACCTAGTTGGCGGAATTATAGCTCCCCCCCCACCCGGTTTTGGTTGTTTTGGTTTATTTGGTTTGTTTCTTTTTCTTTTGTTTGATTTGGTTTAATCTTTTGGTTTGATTTTTTCATTAGTTGGATTTAATCTATTAGTTAATTTATTAGTATAGATAATAACAAACCAACTAATAGATTAAATCAAACTAAAAGACTAAACCAAATTAAACCCAACTAAAACAAACCAACCAAATAAACCAAAATTCGGGAGGGGGGCGCTATTTTTCCGCCAACTAGGTTGGCGGAAAAATCTATTTCCTTTTTTTATTATTATTTTGGGTTTCCGCCATCTCAGATGGCTAAAAATTTCGTTTTTTCAAATTTATTCAAGCTAATTTCGTTTACACTAATTTATATAAAATTACTTTTGGTACAGTAAATTTTTTGGGAAAAAAAATTATCTCTCCTTTACCTTTTTGTCTTTAGTCATGGCAGTTAAGCTAAATGTGTTATACAAAAAAAAAAAAGAAAAAAAAGATAGGTGTGAGCATTCAATATATTATACTTCAACCGAATCGAAACAATGAAAACAAAATTAATCGAAATAAAAAAAACTAAAATCGAATATGAACCAAAAATAGCCATAATTGAAATAGGGGGGAAAAACGATAATCGGTTCGGTTTAACCAAGCCATTGGGTTACTTTTATTTTTGATTATCCGTACAAAACAGAATAATGCTTAGAATAAGATGAACAGAGAAAAGGTAATGCACTTTCTAAATAGTAATGTCTCAAGCAGGGCCGACCTTGGCCCATGACAGCCATGACGACCGTCCAGGAACCACGAATCCGGAGGGGTAAAGTGCATATAAACCCCTCTTAGATATCGCAAAATGGCAAATAAAGACCTATTGATTTAGAAAACCCTGTTAGAGGCAAAAAATGCTTAAGACACCCCCTAATCCCACTTTTCTGTTAACCGCTGTTAACTCTTGGGTGAAATGACCCAAGTACCCCTGGGATATAACCAAAGAGTGGACCGTCGTTTCATTTCTCAACTATCTCTCTCTCTCTCCCGCCTCGCTCTCTCTCGTTCTCGACTATTTCTCCCCCGTTCCAAACCCTAAATTTCTTCCCCAACCCTAAATCTGTTCCCAAACAAGAAATCAGGTCGCAAACCCTAAATCGGTTTGCAAACGCTAAATTGATTTGCAAACCCTAAATCGGAGTGGAGCTTATTAGGGTATTCTCGTACTGGTACTTTATAAAACCCTAGTTCTCACAATTTTACTACTCTTCCTCTGAAAATTTTGAGAAAAAATGCACGAATCATGTCTGCATGTAGTGTATGACTTGTTAAATTTCTGTATTTGTTGAAAAAAATTCATGCATGATGTCTTTCTATAGTATATTTGTTAAAGTTTTGAAATTTTTGAGAAGAAATGCATGAATGATGTCTTTTTGTATTGTATGAGTTGTTAAATTTCTGAAATTGTTGAGAAAATTGCATGCATGAGGTCTGTTTGTACTATATGAGTTGTTAAATTTCGTAATTTTTTGAGAAAATGCATGAATCATGTCTGTCTTTAGTATATGAGTTGTTAAATGTAGTAAATTTTTGAGAAAAATGTCAGCTTTCATGCATGATATGTGGTGTTGTTTGTAGTATATGATCCTTGTATGTAGGTAGGATTAAATTAGATGAATTTATACTAAAGTAGTTGTCTGTTGTCCCTCTCTTTGTCTATACATTGTTTAATTTATATTAAAATAGTTAAATTTATATTAAATTAGTTGACTTTCTGTTTGTCTATACATTTTTGTTTCTACATTAATTAGTTGTTTGTCTATTTGTTTATATTGTCTGTTTGTCTATATGTTTGTCTATATGTTGGCTATATGTTTGTCTGTTAGTTATGTTATAATTGTTGTTGCCTGTGTGTGTGTGCAGAGGGATTAATGGATACGAAGTATGTTGTTAATATGTTTGTGGGGGGAGATTTTAGTGTTGATAACCAATATGTGGGGGGTATGACATTAGAACTGAAAGAATGTGTGGATAGAGATGAGATGTGCTGGTTTGATCTTGATGGGTTATGTGCATCTGCTGGGGTCCAGGCCCCATGTGAAATTTATTATTTTGATCTTGATGGGTTATTTTGATCCTGTATATACATTTGTCTCCCATAGGTTGTAGACAAGGACAGGGTCCTTATCATTTTGCTGACCCTATTTGAAATGTGGCAATGATGAATTCGAGTTATGTGAGTAAATGGATATATGTGGCAATGATTAATTGGGACCCTTTATGCTCTGTTTGTGGGGTCTTTATCATTTTGGGGCTCTGTCTGTGGGGAGCATGATGTTGTCCCTACCTCATTAAGTGGGGTGCTCTGTTGTGGGGAGCATGATGCTGTCCCTACCTCATTAAGTGGTGCTAAATGTTGCTGTGGGGTCTTTATCATTTTGGTGACCTGCTATCCATTACTCACTAACTCATCTGAGCCACTGTCCCTACCAAGTTTATCATTTTGCCATGCTGAATGTTGCTGTACGAGGCACTGTTATTTTGGTCTTGCTGCTGTCCCTACCAAGGTTTGTCATGCTACACACAGGACCCTGCTGCACTTGTTCATAACACTTTCATTTCAGCACTATCCCTAACTATTCTTCATTTTTTTCCTGCAGTATTGCTTAATGCTGCTGTAGGAGGCACTATTTGGATGTGCAGCTTTTGAACTCTTAAGAAATGAATGACATGATTGGATGTAATTAAGTAGTAGTCAACTCACATGTTCTTGTACAATTGGATCAAATGTTGTTGAAGGAAGTTTATATGTTGTGCTGTGGATGAAATGAATGGATGAACATTGGTGAATGTTGCCAGTTTATAATGTGTTTAAAGTAGTTGCCAGATTTTATATTGTTGCATTGGTGAATATTGGCCATTTATTTTGTTGCAGTTACATTGGTGAATTGCCAGTTTATATTGTTCAAAGTTTATATGTGGGTTTATATGTTGATGAACCAGTTTAGTGAATATGCTCTGTCTGTGGTGACTTGCCAGTTTATTGCCAGTTTTGAAGAAAGTTTGGTGAACCAGTTTATGTCTGTGGTGACTTGCCAGTTTATATTGCCAGTTATATTGATTTTGATGTCTGTTTAAAGGGTGGATATGTTGATGAATTGATTTTGATGTCTGTTTAAAGGGTGGATATGTTGATGAATTGATTTTGATGTCTGTTTAAAGGGTGGATATGTTGATGAATTTATTTTGATTTTGATGGCAGTAGTGTGTTCCACTGGCAAGTTGATTTTGATGGCACTTCATTTGCAGCTTTGGCATGTGTTGAGAATGAAGATTTGATTTTGATTTCCAAATGTTGCTTGTAAATAAAGATACAAATTTTAATTGGCAGTTCATTTGCACTATAACTGCAGTTTACATTGGGTACAATACTTGAATTGCAACTGGAACATTCATCACATCCATATTTCTTAAACGAATAACTTAAATAGTACTAAACATGTCAAAAAACCTAAAATAAATTGCAACATATGTATGTTCAAGCATGGTCTGGATTCAGTTGCTGCCACCGCCTCTGTCGATCCTCTTGGAATAGGCTATAAACCTTGGCCTCGATGCTCCTTTACTTCTTTCATTAAATTCCACATAAGAATTTGATAGTGTTCTGAAAGTTTCTCATCCTCCCATAGTAAAAAACCACAAGAATTTGTTGGATAATTTGCACAACAGTAAAATCTTCTTCCAGGATTGGTTGGTGTCCATGAAGTCTTCAGTGGACTAATTAACCCACAGTGGCAACAAATTGTTCTTCCGTAATTTCTATTTGGACGTCTTGAGAACGAAGATTGAGAGCTACTAGCCATAATTTGCAGTTGGATTGGATATCTGTAGGTAAGAAAAAATTTCAACACATTAAATTATAGCAAATAAGTAAAATAAAAAGGAATAAAGAAAAAAAATAAACGTCATTTTCCCTACAGCCTACCGGATTAAGGATTAATAGGTAGAAAATAGAATGTGTGTGTCCTTTTTAAGTGTAATGTTTCAAACAACTTGAAGAGCTGCTGTGCATTTATAGAGAAGGAGCTGCTGTGCCCAACGGTCAAATGGAGGGGTATTTTGGGGAGTTGAATAATTTCTCTCCCCTTAATTTGGTGGATAACGGCTACTTTTGACGTTAATTTGACGGGAAGGGGTATTGTGCTCAAAACAGGGTTTGCGGGAGGTGCAAACCGCATAAGTTTTCTAAAAGGTCTTAATTTGCTAACGAGGCAACTCTAAGGAGGGTTTAAATGCTCTTTACCCAATCCGGAGAGACCAAAGAAATAAATATAAATATATTAAAAAAAAATTTTATCTAAAATAGGTCTAGTATGTTTCGTTGGCCCCATTTAACACAAATAATTATGGTGTAGTAGTAATTATGTTATTTTTTCTATGAAAAATGCTTTACGTAGCTAAAAAATTCATACCTCCATATCCCTCTGCCATGTGGCCCTCTTCTATTGGCTCATGTCTTCCCCCAACCACCCCCCTAATAAGGGAGAGCCATGTGGCAGAGGGACATGGAGGGATAGAATTTTTGGAGATATATATAGCATTACTCTTTTTCTATATATAAGGTTCTTACTTCAATTCTTGACGATGATAGTTTTTTTAATTTATTTTTTACCTTATATTTTGGGGCCCATTTTTGAATTTCATCCCGGGCCACCATAGCTCAGGGCCAGCCCTGGTCCCAAGCCAAGAATGCAAGTCAATCCCAATATCCCATCCTAATAACAAAAGAAATACTATTAGTATATAACTACATTCTATTTTGATGCTCTTGACATCTAATTGTTGTTCATCCCTTTGGGGTTCAATTAAACATATGATATATAAACCAGAACGTATGTCTCACATATGCCATGCAGATAATTTATTGGACTCCTAATCTGGCACATATT